>RPOG01002951.1:6852-31557 GCA_008086565.1 Thalassoma bifasciatum | reverse complement strand
TTCACTTTTGCTCTCATCACTCCAAATGACTTTGTTCCAGAAGTTTTGAGGCTTGTCTCTGTGCTGTTTGGCGTATTGTAAGCAGGAAACTTTGTGGCATTTGTGTAGAAATGTCTTTCTTCAGCCCATTTTTCCTCAAGTGCCTCCTTATTGTGCATCTTGAAACCTTTTGACTCTCCAGGTTGTTTCGTCATTTTCTTGCCATTTTTGTTGACTTTGGTCCATTTTTGATGCTTTTCACTTCTTTTTGCCACTTGTGGATCATTTGTTGTTACCGTCTGACTATTTTCCAACTTTTATCTTGTTTTTTGTTGACTTTAGCCTTTTTTTAACCACATTCTACCGTTTTTTTGTCATTTTTTTCACCATTTTATCTACTTTCTGAATTTTTTCCAAGTTTTCCCCAAATTTTCTTGCCATTTTTTGTTGCTTTTTGGCCATTTTGGTCACTGTCCACCTATTTTTTTGCCACTTTTGACCCGTTTTTGCTACTGTCTGAGTGTTTTCCAGGTTTTGGCCCAATTTTCTTGCAAATTTTGTTGCTTTTTGGCAATTTCTGCCAACTTAAACTAAGTTTTATTCCCTACTCTTTGCTGTTTTTGGCTCATTTCTTCACTTGTATAGTTTCTTTTGTGAAGGTTGTTTTTAACAGTTTGTCTCTTTGGTTGAGTAACACACCTTGAAACAGCCAGACCACATTCTTTCAGAGAGTCGAAGTTATTTGTGGGGGGTTTTTGCATCCACAACAATTTTCCTGTCAGTTGTAGCTGAAATGTTTGTTGGTCTACCTGACCGTGGTTTGGTTTCAACAGAATCCCTCATTTTCCACTTCTTCATTAGAGTTTGAACTCTGCTTATTGGCATCCTCAGTTCCTTGGATATCTTTTTATTTCCCTTTCCTCTTTTATACAGTTGGATTCACTTTTCCTGCAGAAACTTTGACAGTTCCTGGTTTGTAAACTCATGAGCACAACTGTAAAGTCTCTCTCTCTCTCTCTGCTGGATAAGAAGCTTCAGGCCTGATAAGCTTCCTGCTGATACTGAACAAAGCTATCATCTCAGTTTCCCATGAGCCTTTTCTTCCAGCGGATTGTTGTGTAATTCTCTTTCTCCTCCGTGATGATACAAACTGAAACAGGTGTCTCGCTCTAATTCTGCACAGCTGCCGTTTGTGTCCACGACGCCAAGAAAATAAATCCCATTTCAGGAGAAAATGTCACAGTTTTCTGCTCCTGCGTCACCGTTTTCCCACAGCTTCAAGTCTCCGTTTGCCAAGTTTCAGGAAAACTTTACGTCTGAGGAATATTTCACTCAACATCTGTGTTTGCAGCAGGGAAAGAGAGAGAGAGAGAGAGAGAGCTTTGGTTTAAAGTCAGAGATCTCAGATAAATGATGAATAAAAAACCTGAAATGTTCCCTCAGGGTTCGATCGTGTCCGTGCTGAGACTTTCCCTCCAGCGCCATCCTCAGGTCGGATGTGAAAGTGTCAAATACTTTGGATTCTGGGAGAGTGGAGGACATTCCCAGAAGTCTCAGCTGTTGGTTTTGTTTCCTGTTTATCAGTGAGGGGGGGGGGGTCTCTGTTTATGAATTTACTTCATTCTTTGGCTCAGAAACCGTCCGTGAACTCAGTTTTCTCACTGTCGCCATTCTCCCCTTTATTTATTTATCTATTTATTCATCCCCAAAACTTCAGCCGTCCTGCATCTCCATCAGGACTGAAACATTAATTAAAAATGTAGATTAAATCTGAATTTATCTTGTTGTAATATTCTAATATCAGACAGTGAAATATTTCTATAACCTGAAATGTGTCAGAATATCAGCTACAGTTTTCTGTTCTACACCAGAGTTACTCAACCAAAGAGACAAACTGTTAAAAACTACCTTTACAAAAGAAACAAGTGGAGAAAAGAGGCAAAAACAGCAAAGAGGAGGAATAAAACTTAGTTTAAGGTGGAAAAATGCTCAGAACGCAGCAAAATTTGGTTGGAAGTGGTTAAAAATTGGGGGTCAACTTGGTTAAAAACTTGGAAAGAAGCAAAACAAAAGTCTAAAAGCAGTCGTAAAGGGGGTTTATTTTGCAAAAATGGTCAAAAAACTGCATTAACCACAAGTCTAAGGTGGCAAAAAAAAGTTCAGAAAGTAGCAAAATTTAGTTGAGAATTGGAAGAACTCTGTAAATGCTTGGAAGGAAGCAAAAAAAAGTCAAAAAGTAGCTGTAAAATAAGGTTTAGTTTGCAAAAATGGTCAAAAAACAGCAAAAGTGAGAAAGTAGCAAAATTCTGTGACAATGGTTCAAATTGGGCAAAAACATTGAAAATTGTTAAAGATGGTCAAAAAGAACTAAAACTTGGTGACAATGGAAGAAACTGAGAAAAAAAACTTGATAGTTGAAAAGAAGCTAAAAAACAGCCACAAAGGGGGAATGAATAAAATAAAGGTGGATAAACTAGTTTAAAAAAGTAGCATTAATGAGTTTAAGGTGGAAAAAAGCTCAAAACACAGCAAAATTTGGTTGGAAATGGTTGAAAATTGGGGGTCAACTTGGTTAAAAACTTGGAAAGAAGCAAAACAAAAGTCTAAAAGCAGTCGTAAAGGGGGTTTAGTTTGCAAAAATGGTCAAAAAACTGCATTAACCATAAGTCTAAGGTGGCAAAAAAGGTCGGAAAGTTGCATGATTCTGTGAAAAATGGCTCAAAATTGGGAGAAAACATGGGAAATGGTTGGAAAATAGCAGAAATGGTCAAAAAGCAGCGATGAAAATAATGTCAGAGCAGTAAAAATGGTGAGAAAGAAGTAAAATGAGTGAAAATTAGGAGAAAACTTGATGCTTGTTGAAAAGAAGCCACAAGGAGAGAATAAATATAAGTTGAAGGTGGAAAATTAGTTAAAAAAGGAGCAGTGAAAATGAGATGATGGTGGAAAAATTGCTCAAAACGCAGCAAAATATGGTGCAAAATTGGGACGACACTTGGTTCATACTTGGAAAGAAGCAAAAAAAAGTCCAAAAGCAGCATTTAAAATAAGGTTTAGTTTGCAAAAAAAGTGAAAGCAGCAATAAAATCTAGAGTCAAGAGTCTAAGTCGGCAAAAAAAAGTGAAGAAAGTAGCAAAATTTAGTTGAGAATTGGAAAACAGGTCAGCTATATTGATGATAATGGTTGAAAATTGGGAAAAAAATGTGAAATAGTTTTTAATGTAACACAAAATTGTCAAACAGCAGCAATAGAAATAAGTTTCATACGGCAAAGTAAATGGTCCAAAATGAAATGTTGAGAAATCTTAGAAAATAGAAAGTAGCAAAAAATATGAGTGTCAGACTAAAATGTGTCTGGAGCAGCTGAAATTGTTTCCTGTGCATAAAAATGAACAAACTCTTCAGATTTTTTGACATTTTCTCTCTAAACTGTTGTTACTGCTTGACTCTGTCACAAAAATTAACTTTCCTCACTCTCAGATCAGAAAAACACGGTTCATGTTTGTTTATTTTTGTCCATATTTGTCAATGTTTTGTCCATATTTGTCCATTTTTTGTCCATGTTTGTCCATTTTTTGTCCATTTTTTTGTCCATTTTTTGTCCATTTTTTGTCCGTTTTTGTCCACATTTGTCCATGTTTTGTCCACTTTTGTCCACATTTGTCCATGTTTTGTCCACTTTTGTCCATATTTGTCCATTTTTTGTCCATGTTTGTCCATGTTTGTCCATGTTTGTCCATATTTGTCCATGTTTGTCCATGTTTGTCCATGTTTGTCCATGTTTGTCCATGTTTTGTCCACTTTTGTCCATATTTGTCCATGTTTGTCCATGTTTGTCCATGTTTTGTCGATATTTGTCCATTTTTTGTTCGTTTTTGTCCACATTTGTCCATGTTTTGTCCACTTTTGTCCATATTTGTCCATTTTTTGTCCATGTTTGTCCATATTTGTCCATGTTTGTCCATATTTGTCCATGTTTGTCCATGTTTGTCCATATTTGTCCATGTTTGTCCATATTTGTCCATGTTTTGATCATGTTTGTCCATGTTTGTCCATGTTTTGACCATGTTTTGTCCATGTTTGTCCATATTTGTCCATGTTTTGATCATGTTTGTCCATGTTTTGATCATATTTGTCCATGTTTTGTTCCTGTAGCAGCTGAAGAAACTCACACAGAAAGTTTGTTTCAGCATTTTCAGGAGATTTTTCTTCATGTTTGTGTATTTTTCCTGATTCCTGCAGAGACAGACTCTGCTCCTGGATCTGTTTACGTCTGATAAACAAACCTCACGTCTCTAAATCTGCCTCCATGTTGTGTCTGTTTCAGGACTGGGTGACCGCCACCGACATCAGAGTGACCCTGAACAGACTCAACACGTTCGGAGACGAGGTCTTCAACGACCCCAAGGTCCTCAAGTCTTATTACTACGCCATCTCCGACTTCGCCGTGGGAGGAAGGTAAAGATTCAGACGTGCAGACTAAAGAAAAACAAGTTTGTAAAAGAAAGTAAAGATTCAGACGTGCAGACTAAAAAAAACAAGTTTGTAAAAGAAAGTAAAGATTCAGACTTGCAGACTAAAGAAAAACAAGTTTGTAAAAGAAAGTAAAGATTCAGACGTGCAGACTAAAGAAAAACAAGTTTGTAAAAGAAAGTAAAGATTCAGACGTGCAGACTAAAGAAAAACAAGTTTGTAAAAGAAAGTAAAGATTCAGACGTGCAGACTAAAGAAAAACAAGTTTGTAAAAGAAAGTAAAGATTCAGACTTGCAGACTAAAGAAAAACAAGTTTGTAAAAGAAAGTAAAGATTCAGACTTGCAGACTAAAGAAAAACAAGTTTGTAAAAGAAAGTAAAGATTCAGACGTGCAGACTAAAGAAAAACAAGTTTGTAAAAGAAAGTAAAGATTCAGACGTGCAGACTAAAGAAAAACAAGTTTGTAAAAGAAAGTAAAGATTCAGACTTGCAGACTAAAGAAAAACAAGTTTGTAAAAGAAAGTAAAGATTCAGACTTGCAGACTAAAGAAAAACAAGTTTGTAAAAGAAAGTAAAGATTCAGACGTGCAGACTAAAGAAAAACAAGTTTGTAAAAGAAAGTAAAGATTCAGATGTGCAAAGTCAAAAAAGTAAAGATTCAGACGAGAAAAATGGAGAAAAAGGTGTTTGTTAAAAGGCTAAAAAGACTGAAGAAAAAGGTGTTTGTAGGCAAAAGGTACAGATTCAGACATGCAGACTGAAGAAAAACATGTTAGTAAAAGAAAGTAAAGATTCAGAAAAGAAAACCGAAGAAAAACATGTTGATGAAAGAAAGTAAAGTTTCAGACATGTAGACTCAAGAAGGTAAAGATTCAAAAATGCAGGCATAGACTGAAGAAAACGAGTGTGAAGGAATAAAGGTAAAGATTCAGACATGAAGAAAAACCAAGTTTGTCAAAGAAATAAAGTTTCAGACATGCACACTGAAACAAACAAGTTTTAAAAAGAAAGTAAAGTTTCAGACGTGCAGAGTCAAGAAGGTAAAGATTCAAAAATGCAGACATTGACTGAAGAGAACGAGTGTGAAGGAATAAAGGTAAAGTTTCAGATATGCAGACTTAAAAAAAACAAGTTTGTAGGTATAAAGGTGAAGTTTCAGACATGCAGACTGAAGAAAACAAGTTTTAAAAAGAAAGTTAAGTTTCAGACATGCAGACTAAAACAAACAAGTTTTAGAGAGAAAGTAAAGTTTCAGACGTGCAGACTAAAAAAAAACAAGTTTGTAAGAATAAAGGTGAAGTTTCAGACATGCAGACTGAAGAGAAACATGTTTTAAAAAGAAAGTAAAGATTCTTTGGTGCAGACTGAAGAAAACGTGTTTGAGTGTTTGAGGTCAGAGAGTTTAGTTTGTAGTTTGATGCGTTTGTGCAGAAACTGGTCACATCACTCAGGTTTTCAGAAACACGCTGAAGAAAGGTGTGAAAGAAAGACTCAGGTGTCTTTTGGGGGTCCTGGTCTTTGTGTGGTCCCCCCCCCCTGAAGAAGAAGAAGAAGAAGAAGAAGAAGAAGAAGAGGAAGAAGAAGTCTTTTCCTGATAAAAAAGTGTGTGACAGGCGTTTTGTGGAGTGTGAAACAGGCTCCCTCTGCAGCTTTAATCTGTTTGAAATGTGGAGCAGATTTCCATGACACAGCCAGCATTCCTCACATTCCTGCTCCTCAGGGCGGGATTACACCCCCGCCGGAAAGGGGGCGGGGCCAGCGCCGTGACGGGCGGGTGAAAGAGGAAGAGTCCTGCACCTGTCAGAGCGCAGAGTTTCTCCGTCAGCTCCACCCAAACGCACCTGAACCTCCTCACCTGAGCTCAAACGGCTTCAGCTTAGTGAGAAACGGCGCCGCAGGGCACAGAGATCAGGAAACTTCTTCTTCTTTCAGCTTTAAACTCAGGGCCCTCAGGACGTGGAGTCTGTGATTACAGCGACCACATCAAAAACATTTATTCAAAACACTCCTTTACTGTTCGAGGGCAACATTTTTATAGAATGGAAAAATTAAAAATATACAGAAGACGAGATCAACCAGTGAAAAATATAAACATGATAAACTAACTTTAAGATCTTTTTTTTTTTTTTTTTTGGAAAGGTTTGTGCCAATGATCATTAATATGAGTCTAAAGTGGCAAGAATGGTTCAAAAGCAGCAATGAAAATAAGTATGAGGTGACAAAACTGGTCAGAATTTAGTTAAAATGGTTGAAAATTGGGAGAAAACTTGGAAAAAAGTTAGAAAATAAAAAGGAAATTTTCAAAAAGCAGCAGTAAAAATAAATTTCAGGTGGGAAAAATGGTCAAAAAGCAGCATAAATTGGTGAATATGATATGAAATTGGGGGAATACGCGGAAAATGGTTGGAAAGTTGCAAAAAATGGTCAATAATGAAAAGTCTTAGCTGGCAAAAATGGTCAAAATCGAGTAAAATTTGGTGAAATTTGTTAAAAATTGTGGGAAGACCTTAAAAAACAGTCAAAGTAGCAAAAAGTTATAATAGTAAAACACTGATGTTGGCAAAAGGGGGAAAAAATGGTCAGAAAGTAGCTTAGTTTGGTAAATGGTTGGAAACATGGGCAAAAACATGGAGAATGGTTTGTAAGTACCAATGGCCATTAATTTAAGTTTAAAGTGGCAAAAACAGTCAAAAAGGAGCAATAAAAATAAGCATAAAGTGACAAAAATGGTCAGAATTTATTTAGAATAGTTGAAAGTTAGGAGAAAACTGGGGAAGTGGTTGGAAAAAAGCAAATCTTTGGAAGAAAAAACTATTTCTTAAAGTAGGAAAGTAGGAAAAAAATGTCAAAAAGCAGCAATGAAAATAAGTCTCAAGTGAGAAAAATGGTAAAAACAAAAAAAAACAGCAAAATTTGGTGAAAATTGTTAAAAATTAAAAGAAAAATTAAAAAATAGTTTGAAAGTTGCAAAAAAAATTGTCCTAATCAGCAATAAAGATAAAACTAAGTTGGAAAAAATGGTCAGAATTTGGTTAAAATGGTTGAAAATTGGGAGAAACTTGGAAAAAGTTAGAAAGTAGAAAGGAAATTTTCAAAAAGCAGCAGTAAAAATAAATTTCAGGTGGGAAAAATGGTCAAAAAGCACCAAAATCTGGTGAAATGGTTAAAAATTGGTTTACTTGGAAAATAGCTGAAGAGTAGTGAACTATGTCAAAAAGCAGCATTTAAAAATAAGTTTCGGCTGGAAAAATGGTCAAAAGCAGCAAAATTTGGTGAAAATGGTTGAAAATTGGTCGACTTGGAAAATAGCAAAAAAAACTATGTCAGATAGCAGCAGTAAAAATAAGTTTCAGGTGTAATAAAATGGTGAAAAAGCAGCAAAATCTATAGAAATTAATAAGAATTATGTGAAAATGATCAATAAGTGGCAACAGTGATAATTCTTAGGTGACAAAAAGTGAGAAAATAGGTCAGAAAATTGAGAGAAACTAAAGTAGTTAAGTCTAAGTTTTCAGCCTGGGGGGTTTGGATGGGGGGGGGGNCAAAAAGAAGTTAACAGCAAAGATAGTTGGCTTTAAAGAGTCTTTTAAATTAAATCAAAGTTGGTCGGTGCAGGAGCGATCTGTCTGCCACGAGAGTCTTTAAGCACCAATCAGTCCATTAATCCACAGGGAACCAAAAAGGAAAACCAGTTCAAAGAAGAATGATTGATCAACAACAAATCTCTGCTATACCAGGCCCAAAAATCAAAAATTAAAGTGATCTCACTGGATCCAGGGAAGAGTTGATGTCAGGAAGCAGCTCCTTCGTTTTCCTCCGCGTGCAGCAGCACCAGGCTGTTGTTTACCTCCGTTGTCATGACGACCCACATTGAGCCGCTGTATTACTTTAATGAAATCTTTTGAAAGCTTTTTTTTTTTCCTTTAAAGACCACGGTGGCACATATGTTAGTACAAAATGATGTTTGTGTGGCGTTATAGATGAACATGCACGCACTTCTGCGCAGCACTTTAGCGCAGCTGTGTTATAAGATCCACGCCCACCGTGAGTCTGTAGTCGGGCTAGAGGAAAAGAACCAAACCCAGTAGAGACGAGTAGAGTAGAGCTGGAGTTGTACAGTGGAAAAGCTCCATTATTAACCCCTAGGTGAGCCCCATGACATCACTGATGACATCATTGTTGGACTAACTCTGGCTCCAGCTCTGAACATAAACATCCACCCACAGAGCACATCCCATGATGCATTTCTGCCGTGTTCCTCCAGCCTTTCCAGCGGGGGGAAACCCCAGCATGAGTCAGCCCCAGGGGATTGTGGGAGTTGTAGTTTCCTGTCTGGTTTTGCAGATGCATGACTAACAGGCTCCCACACAGACTTTAATCCTCGCTCACATCGGAAACTTAAGCGACCTGAGAGTGCGGCGGCGGTTTACGAGCGCAGGAACGCGCAGCTGGATCCTCCTTCTATGACCCGTCTGAGCAGATTTAACCACGACGGCGTTCTGCACAGTTTGTTCTGGATGGAAGATCTGTACAAACTCTTCATAACACAAACATTTATTTAAAATATATGATTTATTTGAAGCGCTCCTTTACTGTGTGAAGACACAGTTTATGTGTTGAAAGCAGAAATAATGTAGAGAAGATTCTTTCTGCCAGTTGGACTAAAATGGAAAAAGTGGCTTTGTAAAGATTTTTTATTTTTTGGCCACATTCATTGAAAATTTGTGATGAGTCAAAACAGTTGGATGAAGGTTGAAATTTTGAATTAACACTCAAAATTTTGAGTTTTTCTCCGAATAATTTTGACTTAATCCCTAAAATGTAGACTTCTCTTACAACTTTGTGACATCATACATATATATATACTATATAATAATAAGAATAATAATAATACATTTTATGTATAGAGCGCTTTTTTAGATACTCAAAGACGCTTTACAGAATTAAAAACATCAGTTAAAACAACACAGTAATGATAACAAAAATAATAACCTATAAAAATGAAAACAAGACAAAACAAAACCATGGAATACTTTATATATATATATATCGACTTTTTATCTCAAGATTTTGATTTTTTGCACCCTAAACTTTGACTTTATTCTAAATTTTAAGACTTTTTTTAATCCAAATTCAGAATTTTTATTTGAATTTTGACTTTCTTTCTAAAATATTTGACTTTTTAATACCAAAATTTTGTCATTATTCCTACAGTTTGGAAATAATGTCCAATTTAAATTTTGAGTTTTCAATCTTAAAACTGTATCTCTATTTTTAAAGCCTTATTTGTTTCCCTCTGCTGTTTTTGAAAACCTTTATTTCAGCCTCTGTCTGAAACACTATGTTTACGTTGCTGTCTCTTTAAGATGAACCCCCTTCCCTCTGATTGGTCGATTGGTCTTGAGGCCTGTTACAAAGATCTGAAGATAGGACGAACATCCAAAGTGTTTTTTCATGAGCCCTAAATTTCCTCCTCACTGTTTGTTCCCCCTCTTTAAATCAGACGTCCAGAGCGGAGCCTTCAGTTCGTCTCAGGTGCGAACTGTTTCCTGTTATTAAGCCCCGCCCCCTCTGTCTTTCAGCGTGCGACTGTAACGGGAAGAGCGCTGAGTGTTACTTCGACGCAGAGCTGTACCGCGCCACAGGTCACGGAGGTCACTGCAGAAACTGCGCCGACAACACGGACGGACCCAACTGTGAACGCTGCCTGGACAATTATCACCGAGACCAGAGCGGCGCCCGCTGTCTGCCCTGCGGCTGCAACTCTGTCGGTCAGTTTGACTCATTTTACATTGAAGAAATTCAGGCAGGTTGTTTTAGTTGTTTCCTGCTTTGATATTTTTCCTAAATTTGTTGTATCAGCTCAGTTTGTATAATCTAAACAAGTGTTTGTGTCTGACTTTTAGTCAAAATTGTCTCTTTATTCTGAATATGAGCCACATCCAACTGACTGGTCCAGAAAAATGTCTTTGATTTGAGATATTTAAAGACAAAAATGAGGTCTGAATTGTTTGGAACAAGCCAAAAAATATCTGCCAGTGGAGTAAGAAAAAAAAACATTTGTATTAAGACGTTTGCATTTTGAGAAACTTGACAAGAAAATTGTCTGGAAGTTTTCATGGGGATAAAGTAGAAACAGATAAAGTAGAAACAGGTGAATCTTATTGATGTTTTCAGGAGGATAAAGTAGAAACAGATAAATAGAAACAGATAAAGTAGAAACAGATAAATAGAAACAGATAAAGTAGAAACATGTGAAACCTCAGAGCTGTTTTCAGGAGGATAAAGTAGAAACAGATAAAGTAGAAACATGTGAAACCTCATTGATGTTTTCAGGAGGATAAAGTAGAAACGGTTAAAGTAGAAAAATGAAGCTGTTTTCAGGAAGTTTTCAGGAGGATAAAGTAGAAACATAAAGTAAAACATGTGAAACTCATTGATGTTTTCAGGAGGATAAAGTAGAAACAGATAAAGTAGAAACAGATAAAGTAGAAACGTGTGAATCTCATTGATGTTTTCAGGAGGATAAAGTAGAAACAGATAAAGTAGAAACATAAAGTAGAAACGTGTGAATCTCATTGATGTTTTCAGGAGGATAAAGTAGAAACGGATAAAGTAGAAACATGTGAATCTCATTGATGTTTTCAGGAGGATAAAGTAGAAACAGATAAAGTAGAAACAGATAAAGTAGAAACGTGAATCTCATTGATGTTTTCAGGAGGATAAAGTAGAAACAGATAAAGTAGAAACAGATAAAGTAGAAACGTGTGAATCTCATTGATGTTTTCAGGAGGATTAAGTAGAAACAGATAAAGTAGAAACGTGAATCTCATTGATGTTTTCAGGAGAATAAAGTAGAAACAGATAAAGTAGAAACATGTGAATCTTATTGATGTTTTCAGGAGGATAAAGTAGAAACAGATAAAGTAGAAACGTGAATCTCATTGATGTTTTCAGGAGAATAAAGTAGAAACAGATAAAGTAGAAACATGTGAATCTTATTGATGTTTTCAGGAGGATAAAGTAGAAACAGATAAAGTAGAAACGTGAATCTCATTGATGTTTTCAGGAGGATAAAGTAGAAACAGATAAAGTAGAAACGTGAATCTCATTGATGTTTTCAGGAGGATAAAGTAGAAACAGATAAAGTAGAAACAGATAAAGTAGAAACGTGTGAATCTCATTGATGTTTTCAGGAGGATAAAGTAGAAACGGATAAAGTAGAAACATGTGAATCTCATTGATGTTTTCAGGAGGATTAAGTAGAAACAGATAAAGTAGAAACGTGAATCTCATTGATGTTTTCAGGAGAATAAAGTAGAAACAGATAAAGTAGAAACATGTGAATCTTATTGATGTTTTCAGGAGGATAAAGTAGAAACAGATAAAGTAGAAACGTGAATCTCATTGATGTTTTCAGGAGGATAAAGTAGAAACAGATAAAGTAGAAACAGATAAAGTAGAAACGTGTGAATCTCATTGATGTTTTCAGGAGGATAAAGTAGAAACAGATAAAATAGAAACGTGAATCTCATTGATGTTTTCAGGAGGATAAAGTAGAAACAGATAAAGTAGAAACAGATAAAGTAGAAACATGTGAAACCTCATTGATGTTTTCAGGTGGATCAAGTAGAAACGGATAAAGTAGAAACAAGTGAATCTCATTGATGTTTTCAGGTGGATCAAGTAGAAACAGATAAAGTAGAAACATGTGAATCTCATTGATGTTCGTGGAGGTTTTGGTGATTTTTACAGAAACCGCAGCTTTAACCTGAAGCAGCTGCTGCTCAGACTCACTGACACACTGACACACAACCTGAAACAGGAGCTGATGGTTAACATGTGTGTGTGTGTGTGTGTGTGTGTGTGTGTGTGTGTGTGTGTGTGTGTGTGTGTGTGTGTGTTCAGGATCAGAGTCTCCACAGTGTGATAACAGAGGAGTGTGTGCCTGTAAACCTGGAGTGACCGGAGAGAAGTGCGACCGCTGCCAACCAGGGTTTCACAGTCTGACCGAGGCCGGCTGCAGGTAACACACACACACACACACACACACACACACACACACACACACACACACACACACACACACACACTCATATCTACTGCCTCATTTCAGATATCCAAAATATGAATGACAGACATCTGCAACTGAAATGTAGATTGTGTACATATACTGAATTGAGGAGAATAAAAGATATTTGTAATTCTAATTTTGACGCGTCAAAATGCATTTAGAGATACAGACTGACAGTTTGGACTCACCTTCTCATTTGATGTGTTTTCTTTATGTTCATGACTTTTTTCTGGACTGACTGACTTCATTTCTTAAAGTAATGATGC
Organism: Thalassoma bifasciatum; assembly: GCA_008086565.1. Lineage (NCBI taxonomy): Eukaryota > Metazoa > Chordata > Actinopteri > Labriformes > Labridae > Thalassoma > Thalassoma bifasciatum. Next base: position 18,764 of record RPOG01002951.1, on the reverse strand, counting down.
CCTCTTGTTTTCCTTTAATTAGCTGATTGGTTCTTGCCATAATATGATTTTAACAGTTGTCCAATAGAGCTGTTGTCTGTGTATTAACCTGACTCTGCACAACAACAACTGATGGTCCCAACCCCATTGATAAAGCAAGAAATTCCACTAATTAAGAATCTATAATGTAAATAATCATGGAAATAAAGAAAACACATTGAATGAGAGAGTGCATCCAAACTTTTGGCCTGTACTGTATCTAAAATGTGAATTACAGATATCTACATATCATTTACAGACGTCTGTAATTCACATTTTGTGTAGTAGATATCTTGAATGAGAAAACCCCATCCAAATGAATGGAGAAAAGTGACGTCTTTTTTCCAAGTCTGTAATTCAATTCTGCTTGGTCAAAATAAATTACAAATATCTTGAATTAAATTCTGAATAGCCAAAATATAATTACAACTAGTTAGAAAGAATGAATGAATGAATGAATTAATGAATGCTTTTATTTCAGTTACAGTAATCAGTTAAACAAGTGTAATTTTGTGCAGTCATTTTCTCTATCAGAATGGAGCAATATATATATATATATATATACACATACACACATACATATATACATACATACACACATACATACATATATATAGACACTTACACAAAACATTTACCAAGAAAACAATCCCTGTAACCAAAAAAGGAGCAGGCTGAAGCCGAGGCTTATCTTATCTCAAGAATTACTGTACATTATTACCATTCCCAATCATTTCACCTTTCAGTCATTTTAAACTGTAATCCTTTATTATTTTAGCTTTCAATATTTTTTTAAAACTCAATAGAGATGTACACAGTTTTAATTCATCACAAAGTTTATTCCATAACTTAACCCCCAAAATGAAACACATCTATATTTAACATTCGTCCTTACTTTACTTATTTCAAAGATACACAATCCCCTTAAATCATAATTCCTTTCTCTTAATTTAAAGAAATTTTGAATAGAAATGCATGATTGATATTTACAGTGTATTTGTGAAAGTGAAAATGAGTTTTTAAATGTTAAAATCACAAGCAAAGATGATGATGATGATGATGCTGTCACAGTGAACCTGTAGTGCCCTCTGCTGGATGTTTTTGGAAATGCATCCACACATGCCTCTCTCTCTCTCTCTCTCTCTCTCTCTCTCCTGTAGGCCGTGCTCTTGCTCGCCCTCAGGCAGCACTCAGGAGTGTGACGTGAACACGGGTCAGTGTCGCTGCAAAGAAAACGTGGAGGGCTTCAGCTGCGACAGGTAACACACACACACACACACATTCACACACACTTGGACACACTCCTGATCCCGTCTAACCCCCCTGTGCCCCCCCCCCCCGTGTCCCTCAGGTGTAAACTCGGTTACTTTAACCTGGACCCCAACAACCCTCAGGGCTGCACGCCGTGTTTCTGCTTCCAGCACTCGTCCGTGTGCGACAGCGCCGACGGCTACAGCGTCCACACCGTCAGCTCCTCCTTCAGCAGAGGTGACCTGAGATTTAACCTTAATGTTTACCTGCACAGGTGTGTGTTGCTGCTGCTAACGCTGAAACATTGTGTGTGTGTGTGTGTGTGTGTGTGTGTGTGTGTGTGTGTGAATCAGATGACGAGCAGTGGACGGCGCAGCAGCGAGACGGCGCCAGCGTCTCCGTTCAGTGGTCGCCGAGCGGACAGGAAATCTCCCTCATCTCAGAAGATTATTTCCCCATGTACTTCATCGCCCCAGGTACACACACACACACACACACACACACACCTGTGTTCTCTCTGATGTCCAGCAGGGGGCGTCTCCCTGAGTTTATCATCCAAGTCTTAAGTTTTCAGTGGCTGAAACCATAACTTTGAAACTGCAGCCGCTGTCCTGAAACTGTGACAGCTATCAAGAAAAGAGTTAGACCGTGAGAAGAACAAGAGTACGACGGAGTATTGGGGCCACAGTGAGGGGGAAAAAAAATGGGGGGAGGAATTTTTTTTTCCCCTCCTCATCATCAAGTCAGTAAAGTCGAAATGTCGAGAAGAAAGTCAAACTGTAAATAAAAAACCTGACTCTTTTTTTCCCCTCAACATTTCAACTTTATTCTCGACATTTCGACTTTATTCTCAACATTTCAACTTTATTCTCAACATTTCAACTTTATTCTCAACATTTCAACTTTATCCTCAACATTTCAACTTTATTCTCAACATTTCAACTTTATTCTCAACATTTCAACTTTATTCTCAACATTTCAACTTTATTCTCAACATTTCGACTTTATTTTCAACATTTCAACTTTATTCTCAACATTTCAACTTTATTCTCAACATTTCGACTTTATTTTCAACATTTCAACTTTATTCTCAACATTTCAACTTTATCCTCAACATTTCAACTTTATTTTCAACATTTCAACTTTATCCTCAACATTTCAACTTTATTCTCAACATTTCAACTTTATTTTCAACATTTCAACTTTATTCTCAACATTTCAACTTTATTCTCAACATTTCAACTTTATTCTCAACATTTCAACTTTATTCTCAACATTTCAACTTTATTCTCAACATTTCAACTTTATTCTCAACATTTCGACTTTATTCTCAACTTTATTCTCGACATTTTGACTTTATTCTCAACATTTCGACTTTATTCTCAACATTTCAACTTTATTGAGTTGTAAAGTTGAAATAAGAGTTGTAAAGTTGAAATAGGAGTTGTAAAGTTGAAATAAGAGTTGTAAAGAACTTTATTCTCAACATTTCAACTTTATTCTCAACATTTCGACTTTATTTTCAACATTTCAACTTTATTCTCAACATTTCAACTTTATCCTCAACATTTCAACTTTATTTTCAACATTTCAACTTTATCCTCAACATTTCGACTTTATTCTCAACTTTATTCTCGACATTTTGACTTTATTCTCAACATTTCGACTTTATTCTCAACATTATATTTCGACACTTCGACTTTATTCTCGACATTTCGACTTTATTCTCGACATTTTGACTTTATTCTCAACATTTCGACTTTATTCTCGACATTTCGACTTTATTCTCGACATTTTGACTTTATTTTCAACATTTCAACTTTATTCTCAACATTTCAACTTTATCCTCAACATTTCAACTTTATTTTCAACATTTCAACTTTATTCTCAACATTTCAACTTTATCCTCAACATTTCAACTTTATTCTCAACATTTCGACTTTATTCTCAACTTTATTCTCGACATTTTGACTTTATTCTCAACATTTCGACTTTATTCTCAACATTATATTTCGACACTTCGACTTTATTCTCGACATTTCGACTTTATTCTCAACATTTCAACTTTATTCTCAACATTATATTTCGACACTTCGACTTTATTCTCGACATTTCGACTTTATTCTCGACATTTTGACTTTATTCTCAACATTTCGACTTTATCCTCAACATTTCAACTTTATTTTCAACATTTCAACTTTATTCTCAACATTTCGACTTTATCCTCAACATTTCGACTTTATCCTCAACATTTCGACTTTATTCTCAACATTTCAACTTTATTTTCAACATTTCAACTTTATGCTTGACATTTTGACTTTATTCTCAACATTTCAACTTTATTCTCAACATTTCAACTTTATTCTCAACATTTCAACTTTATTCTCAACATTTCAACTTTATTCTCAACATTTCAACTTTATTCTCAACATTTCAACTTTATATTAACATTTCGACTTTATTCTCAACTTTATTCTCAACATTTCGACTTTATTCTCGACATTTCGACTTTATTCTCAACATTATTCTCAACATTATATTTCGACACTTCGACTTTATCCTCAACATTTCGACTTTATTCTCAACTTTATTCTCGACATTTCGACTTTATTCTCGACATTTCGACTTTATTCTCAACATTATATTTCGACTTTATTCTCAACATTATATTTCGACATTATTCTCAACACTTTGACATTATTCTCAACATTTCATCTTTACTGACTGGGTGAGGGAGAGGGGGAAAAAATTCTTCCCCTCATTTTCTTTTCTCAATGTGGCCCTCATACTCTGTCGTACAAGAGTCTAAAGAAGACAAAGATGTGTTTTTTATATCTATACCGTCAAAATCACAACAGCACAGCGACTTAAAAAAGGTCTAAAAAGACGGGAAATCACCACCAGTTTACGGCAGATGGAGCTGTTTTAATCACCGTTCACTCTGAAGCTCGCTGAGGCTGAACGACCTTTCTGTTTCATTTTGGAAAGATTTCAGGTGAAAGAAGAGACTTTTTCTTAAGTTTTATTGTATAAATCATGTCTGTGGAGGAAAGTTTGTGGATTTTATGGCAGTTTTTGTGAGACTTTAACATTTCTTTAACAGCAGCCACAGATAAGCTCCAACTGCCAGAACTGTAAGAGAAGTGAAAACTTTGTGTTGCTGGAACAGTAATTTCGTCACCCTCCTCCTGTGTCAGCTTTCTGTTACCTTCCCCTGTGTTAACGGGTCGGTTTCGACCCGCGTCTTAAATAAGCTTTAAAATACACTAAAAACAAAACATATGATTCAGTTTTTTTGTTATCTCTTGGTTTCCTTGTAAGGTTCCTTATCCATGAAAATATTGGGTTTCATATTTTTGGTGTGGGTCTCAGGGCCCAATGTTTAGCTGTAAACCTCTTGATTTCAATAAAAAGCAGAAAAAATAACCTAAAGAGAATCCTATAAATAAACCAAAGGTTTTTGTGTTACCTGCCTATTATTGAGGGGTATAGAACACATCTCTGAAATAAATTTGCTCTATTTATTTTTTCATTTTAAAATTAGCAACTATAGTAACATCTATGGTGTTAGGGTCAGTTTTGACCCATACATATATTTTTCAAAAAAATGCAAAAATATATATTTTGCCAGCAAAAGAACTTTAATATAAACACATAGAAACACAGAACAGGTCATAAAACAAAATATTGACTTGTGAGCGTGCATGTTTTTAGATGTATTGTCTTTGCAGAGAAACTTTTTGCATTGGAAACACAAATGAGTGAAGCTCACATGATTGGGAGAGGAGGTGTCTGTCATTGTGATGGCTGACAGTGCACTTATGATTTCAATTTTGGCTCTAAATATTGGTTTATAATCTTATTTTTATAACTGGGTCAAAACCGACCCTAACACTACAAGCAACAAAATTTCAACCAGGGCATTTTATAATGTTGAGATTTTTTATTTTTTAAATAATTTTGTTGGAATCAACGTTCCTGACAAAGTCAAGAAGCCTTGATGCAGTAAACCAATTTTAAGTGATTCTCTTATGCATTTAAAAACTAAAACGGGTCAGTGGCGACCCTAACACAAGAGGAAGGTTTAAAACTGTAGGAGATAGCAGAAAGCTGAAGTCATGTGAAAGTAGTGGAAAAATTTGTGCACGTTTTAAGGTCAGAATGAAGTTTGTGAGTGGAAGTTTGCAGACTCTGTAGTGTCTCAAAGTTGAAGCCGTCTCAGGCAGAAATCTCCCATTGACTTCGATTCAAAAACAAATTGTTGAAAATATTTTTTTTTATTTCAAAAACTGTTACAGCTGTGAAAAACACAGTTAATTCTTCTGAACCTGCTGCGTTACATCATTGTTTTCTGTGAAAGTCTGTGTAAATTTGAGAGTTAGATAAAGTCACAGAGCAGGAAAAGGGGAGGAGTCAGACTCGTCGTTGTCATGGCGACCTGAAGAACCGTCGCCGTGGTTCTGTGACCTCACTCTGAGTCTGACCTCCAGCTCTGCTCCGGTTCCTGTTCCACAGAAAAATTCCTGGGGAACCAGATGCTGAGCTACGGTCAGAACCTGACTCTGCAGTTCCGGGTCGACCGCCGCGACACTCGTCTGTCGGCGGAGGATCTGGTCCTGGAGGGCGCCGACCTGAGGGTGGCGGTCCCGCTCATCGCTCAGGGAAACGCCTACCCCAACGAGAACATGCAGACCTACGTGTTCAGGTGAGGGAGAGAACGCCGCGTCACATGGTCGTCACATGGTCACGGGGTCGGGATTAAAACAGGGACTTGGTTTTAATCTGGATTAACCCCGGACAGATTTGATTCTTTTAATCCAGATTGAACATGAGACACATTCAGGTTTGTTAGACATTAATCTGTGAGGGATTACACATCATGGTTTTATCTGGTTAATCTGGATTAATTTAATCTAGAATCAGTGACAACTTGTCTATAGTTGAAATCTCATAATCCAGCTTAATCTGGATTTACTTAAACCTGGGTTATCTAGGTTGAATCTGACTGGTTTATATTTGTAACCACATAAAAATTGTTTTAGATTACGACCTAATTAATCTGGTGTGTCTTGTTGATGTAGACTGTTTAATCTGGATTAAACATGTTTTCAGTTGTAATCTGGTTAATCTGGATTAAATCAGGTTGTTTTTGGGGTAAGAGATTATTAATCTGGATTAATTTAATCTGGAATCAGTGACAGATTACAGCAGATTATATCTTGATAGAGTTTGCGTCTGATCAATTTTGATTTTAATCTGGAATAAAGAAAAATGTTTAAATTGGAATCTTGGTAATCTGGACTCAACCAACACTTTTTCCCTGAATTTGACAAATTTTAAATTCTGATCTGGTTATTCTGGATTAAATAAAATGTAATCTAGATTAATCTGGGCGTGTTTATCATTTCAATCTAGTTTATCCGCATTTTTATAGTTTTAATCTAGTGAATCTTGATTCACATGTTTACAATTTAAATTTGGTTAATCTGAAATAATCTGAACATGGATATAATTAAAATCTGCGTGATATAGATGAATGGACAGATTTATAGTAATTAACTTGTTGATCTGGACAAATATATAATCTAGATTAATCTGGACAAATTTAAACCTGGATATAAAGGTTAAATCTGATTGGTTTATATCGATAACCATGTTAAATGGGATTAAATTGAATGGATCTTTAGTTTTAATCTGGGTGATCTAGATTTAAAGGACAAAGATAGAGCTATAATCCGGTTAATCTGGATTAAACAAGACATAACTGAACACCGAGAGATTAACCCTGATTATACCTTTAATCTGCATGAAACTGTTCTTTACCTTAGTCTTTTTAATCTGGATTAAACACGTTATGAGTTATAATCTGGTTAATCTGGATTGTTGATGTAGACGCTTTAATCTGGATTAAACATTGTTTTAAATGATAATCTGGTTAATCTGGATTGTTGATGTAGACGCTGTAATCTGGATTTGTTTCAGGCTCCATGACAGCACAGATTACCCGTGGCGGCCGACCATCAGCCACACAGATTTCCAGAAGCTTCTCCATAATCTGACCGCCATCAAGATCCGCGGCACCTACAGCGAGAGGAGTACGCACGCCAACACACACACACGCTGTTCCTGTGTCTCTGTGAGGTCACTTCCTGTTTACTAACTCTGCTGTGACATCATCTCTCCAGGCGCCGGTTACCTGGACGACGTCTCCTTGGTGACGGCGAGGAGGGGTCCAGGTGTTCCCGCCCGCTGGGTGGAGCGATGCACCTGTCCTCAGGGTTACCAGGGTCAGCACTGTGAGCAGTGCACTGTGGGATACCGCCGCGCCCGCCAGGAGCTCGGCGCCTTCAGCTCGTGCGAGCCGTGTAACTGTAACGGACACAGTGAGGCGTGCGACCCCGGGACAGGTGACGCCGACCTCGCCGACCTCGCCATCAGCTGAGCGCGTAACCAGCAGGTACCTGCACAGGTGAGGTCACTAACTCTCTCCCTCTGATCCTCAGGGGCGTGCGACTGTCGCGACAACACGGCGGGTTTGAGCTGCGAGCGCTGTAAAGACGGTTACTACGGCGACGCCACCAGAGGAACCATCAACGACTGTCAGCCGTGTCCGTGTCCCGCCGGAGCGACCTGCGCCGTCGTCCACAAAACCAAGGAGGTGGTTTGCACCAACTGCCCCGCCGGGACCACAGGTACACACACACACACACACACACACACACACACACACACACACACACACACACACACACACACACACACACACACACACACACACACACACACACACACACACGCATGCATGCACACTCACACACACACACACACACACACACATGCCTGAACTCACCTTGGCTCCACCCCCCTGCAGGTAAACGCTGCGAGCTCTGCGATGACGGTTACTTCGGCGACCCCCTGGGGCAGAGCGGCCCCGTGCGAGCGTGTCGCGCCTGTAAGTGCAGCGACAACATCGACCCCAACGCCGTCGGAAACTGTAACCGTGAGACCGGCGAGTGTCTGAAGTGCATCTACAACACTGACGGCTTCTTCTGCGACCGCTGCAAGGAGGGTTACTACGGCAACGCCCTCGCCAGCAACGCCAACGACAAGTGCAAAGGTGAGCGCCATCACTTCCTGTTTTGTTAAAGCATCACATGAGGTCACAGAAGATAACATCCTGTCATCTTCTTCTCTTCTTTTTCAGCCTGCGCCTGCTCGCCGCTGGGAACCGTGGAGCGCCAAACGGCGTGCTCCCAGGTCACGGGTCAGTGCCCGTGTCTTCCTAACGTGGCGGAGCGTGACTGCAGCGCCTGTCAGCCCGGATTCTTCAACCTGCAGAGCGGAGACGGCTGCGAACGGTCAGCGAGCCTCAGATTTCACCTCCTCGCCTTCCTGCGGCGTTTGGCTCTGAACGCTCACCTGTCTCTCTCTCTCTCTCTCTCTCTCTCTCGCTCTCGCTCGCCCAGGTGTAACTGTAATCCCATTGGCTCCACCAACGGTCAGTGTGACATCACGTCAGGTCAGTGCGAGTGTCAGCCCGGCGTCACCGGCCTTCACTGCGAACGCTGCGAGGTCAACTTCTTCGGCTTCAGCTCGTCAGGATGCAAACGTGAGAGAAAACTTTTAATGTTTGAACATAAATAAAAAACAAAAAACTTCCATTTACTCTGAAACCTTTACAAGTTTTTATCAACATCTCAGCTTCAAAATAACATTAAAGAATAATTTTGTCTGAACCACAATTTTCTGAGCCAAGGAATCAAAAAGTAAAGACAAACACAAACTAGATTCAACAACAAACTGTTTGACTTAAATTTTCTGTTTTATTGAATTTTTTTCTAAGTTTGTGTCGATTAATTCTCAATGAAAATCATCACATTTAAGGCAACATTGAATAAAAGTTGTGAGGCTATGACTCAAAGAAATACTTAAAATCTACAAATAGTGTAAGAAAAATTTAGTGACTTTATGTTTTAGCACAAAACTAAATGAAAGAAGTTGCATTTCCCTACAGCAAATGCGTTGAAATGCTGAAGCTGAGAATGTGGAACATGAGGATGGAAATAATTTTCTCAAGTCAACTTTACTAAAAGAATTAACTTTGTTTCTCATAAAATTTTGACTTTTTTCTCTGAAAATTTTGACTTTTTCTGGTGTCTATTTTTTTTAAAACAAATTTTGACTTTTTTTTTCTCATATTGTTGTTTTTTTAATGTAAAATTTTGACTATTTTTGTCAAGTGAGTTTTATTTAGAAACTTAACTGTTTTCTCAGAAAACTTTGACTTTTTTCCCCTGGTGTCTCCTTTTTATCTTAGAATTTTGACTTTTTATTTTATTTTTTTTACAAAATTTGACCTTTATCTTTAAATTTAGACTCAATATGGGCTGAAAACAAAAATCTGGAAAAATAAAAGCTCTGTTAATCCTCAATGGAAATCATCACATTTAAGGCAAAATTGAATAAAAGTTGTGAGGCTATGACTCGAAGAAATAAGATCTGCCAATGGAATAAGAAAAATTTAGTGATTTTATGTTTTAGCACAAAACTAAATGAAAGATGTTGCATTTCCCTACAGCAAATGCATTGAAATGCTGAAGCTAAAAATGTGGAACATGAGGATGGAAATATTTTTCTCAAGTCAACTTTATTAAAAAACTTAACTTTTTTCTCTGAAAATTTTTACTTTTTCCGCAAGATTTTGACTTTTGTCTTGTTTTTCTCATGTTGTTGATATTTTTATCTAAAATTTTGGCTATTTTTGTCAAGTCAATTTTATTAAGAAACTTGACTATTTTCTCTAAAAACGTAGAGTTTTTTCCCCTGGTGTCTACTTTTTATCTTTTCATTGACTTTCATCTTTAAATTAAGACTCGAAAGACATCTTAATTCAGACTTTAAATCAAGGAAAAATAAAAGCTCTGTTATTTAGAAGCTGAGATGTTGATGAAAACATTTTTACAGCAAATGGTGTTGAATGGAAACATTATTTTTCTGATTGATTTTGAGTTTTTATACAAATCTGAAAACACTCACACGCTCACGCCGTCTGACCTCGTCTCTCTGTGTCGTCCCGTAGCGTGTGACTGCGACCCTGAGGGCTCTCAGTCGGGTCAGTGTAAGGAGGACGGACGCTGCGAGTGTCGCCCCGGCTTCGTCGGCGCTCGCTGTGACATGTGCGAGGAAAACTACTTCTACAACCGCTCGGCGCCGGGATGTCAGCAATGTCCTTCCTGTTACAGCCTGGTCAGAGACAAGGTGAGGGGGCGGGGCCAGACGTAACCTCTCCCCCGCCCCGGTCTGAAATGGACTCCGGGGCAGGGCCAGACTTAACCTGAGGGGGCGGGACCGGACTTTACCTGAGGGGGGCAGGGCCAGACTTAACCTGAGGGGGCGGGACCGGACTTTACCTGAGGGGGGCAGGGCCAGACTTAACCTGAGGGGGCGGGACCGGACTTTACCTGAGGGGGGCAGGGCCAGACTTCAACTGAGGGGGCGGGGCCAGACTTTACCTGAGGGGGCGGGGCAAAGCGGACAGGGTCATAACGAGTGTGTCTGTGTGTTTTTGTGCAGGTGAACCAGCAGCGGCAGAAGCTCCACGACCTCCAGACTCTGATCGATAACCTCGGCTCGGGTCAGGACCAGGTCAGCGATAAAGCGTTCGAGGATCGGATGAAGGAGGCGGAGCGTGCCATCATGGACCTGCTGGACGAGGCCAAGACCAGCAAAGGTAAGACCAGGACCCTGATGGACCCTGATGGACCCTGATGGACCCATGTGGACCCGTGTGGATCCAGATCAGACGTCAGGTGATCCCCTCCCTCAGCACTGACCCCCTCTCTCTGTGACCTTTGACCCTGCAGACGTGGACAAAGGCCTCCTGGAGCGTCTGAGCAGCATCAACAACACTCTGACCACGCAGTGGAACCGTCTGCAGAACATCCGCAACACCGTGGACGACACCGGCACGCAGGCCGACCGCGCTCGCAACCGCGTCAGGGACGCCGAGGACCTCATCGACCGAGCGCGGCAGGAGCTGGACAAGGCCAAGGACGCCATCGGGAAAGTGGTGAGTGGTGACGCGAGCGTAGTGTGATGATCACCCTCGAGTACTGTCTCTTTAAATGACACTTGTGGCCCTTTTCCTCTGACTCGTCTCAGCCCTACTCTACTCTCCTCTACCCGGTTTGTGTTGTTTCCATTAGCGCGGTACTACGCGTCAGACGCCAGTTTTTAGTACCTACTCTACCCTGGTTCTAAGAGAGTAAAGCTGATACTAAAAGGTGACGTGGACGGACTGCCGGTCACTCATTGGTCAGAGAATGTCGTCTCTGCAGCTTCTGACTCTGAACAAATCACTTACAAGAGGCAAAGGAATAAGTCAGCGACGGGTTTTTAATGACATTTAAACCTGACGGCACAGAACCAGACTGAATGAAGACAAAATACAGCCCTAAAATGCTCCTTCATGATTCCTAAAGAAGTTAAAAGTCCTTTTTAAAGCAAAAAGAAGTTAACAGCAAAGATAGTTGGCTTTAAAGAGTCTTTTAAATTAAATCAAAGTTGGTCGGTGCAGGAGCGATCTGTCTGCCACGAGAGTCTTTAAGCACCAATCAGTCCATTAATCCACAGGGAACCAAAAA
>RPOG01002950.1:0-68429 GCA_008086565.1 Thalassoma bifasciatum | reverse complement strand
TGTGTTTCATTTCTTTTATTTGTGAATAAGATAAATAATTTGATGTTAAAATAACATTTCACATTATTACATTGGTTGTACCACCTGACATGGAAATTGTTCCAGTCACCAATGAAGTGAAAAAACCTTTTTTATCAGTATTTCAGAGAAATCTACAAACTTTTCCACTTGGTCACAAATGTCATTTGGGCTCCTCTGGCTGATGCAGTTTCCTGTTTCCTCTTTTATTCTCTTCACTTTGAAATAAAAGTCTAATGTTACGGTTGCACCACCCTGACATTTGACAAGGTGAAAATTACGGGACAAAAGTTTTTTAAATTTCTCAACAGCTTTAAAATTCTTTTTATTTGCAAAGAATGTTTTATTTAAAAAGGTTCAAGCATAAAATAATGCCACTGTATTTTTAATTTCCATTTACAATAACTGACATTCAATTTTTAGAGTTTAATTACTGTGGATACTTGTCAGGACGGTTGCACCACCTGACATTTTGGAGGTTTGAGGAACCAAAACACAAAAAAACACGTTATATTTTAATAGTTTAAAGATGTGTTCAAATAACACAGGTTTCATAGAATAAAGAAATACATGTGATGAAATACTCAATTCATGATGGAAGGAAATATTGCACTCGGACACAAAAAAGGGACGTCAGATCATTGACCCATATATATATATACATATGGATAGATTTTAAAGTTGACTGCTTCACTCTGCTCGGCTAAATTCTCCTGTCATCCATACAAACTGCAGTTTTGTGGTTTCTTTCAAACACTGATAAAATTTTTCTGTCAGATCTACTCCAGAGAATTAAGGCATATTTTTGCATGATTTATGTATGTTGCTGAAGAAAGATTGCTTCTTGTCTAGACCCCTTTATTTACATAAAAATTAAAATCCAACTACAATGAACTTAAATTTTTCGAGTAGATTCAGCAAAATTATACTTTGTAAACAGCACTCAATTTTTTTCAGTGTGGTGAATGAACTTTGCCAGTTAAACCAACTTGATCAAACAAAACAAGTCTTTGTATAAATTACTTAATTTTTTGATGTTTTTCATGAAGTTTTGAGTAATATCAGCTTAGTTATATCATGTACATGGAGCTTGAGGGGCACAGAAAGCCGGTCTACACCGGCATGAATGACCAGCATAGACAGCTTGTGTCACCCGTGTGAATCATCCATGTACAGCAGGCTCTCATGTCCACTGTGTGCCCCCCTCACTCATGGTAACAAGGTATGGGAAGGAATTCAGTTCAGTTTCTGGTTCCAGAAATACCAAATAAAACAGTAACTTTTTTGGTGCATACACTCAAAAAGATGACCTCACATTACTTTAATTATTCATGTTCTGAAAAAAATTCACACTCTCTTGTATTTTGAGCAATTATTTTTGACTTCAATACTAGATACATTTGTTTGAGGACACTAACTTGAACTTTTACGATTGATTTCAGGGATTCAATTAAGTTAAATTTACTCCTCCCCAGATTATTTTTTTCAGTGCAGCTGATGATTGTTATTGATTGGAAATTTGTCACAGTCATGAATCAAGATGATATAACTGTTCAGTCCAAGTGATAGGTGCAACAGTAAAATGAAGGTCCATGCTTCCCAGTGCATCTTACACACACATACACACTGAAACACACTTTAGCAAAGGATATTTTGGTCTCTTCAAGCTACTTAAGGACAATAGATATGGGTCATCCAAACACACACACACACACACACACATAAAAGAAAGAACAGAAAGGTGGGCATACAACCAACTATGTACACAAATTGATGGCCCATTGCATCATCTGACACCCCCACCCTCTTCTTTTCAGCACCCCCCTCTCTTCCTCCTTCCATCCATCCATCCATTCATCCATCCATCTATCTATCACCCCTTTTTCAACCTCTCTATTGATTGAGCCTTTCAATTTCCGGCTGTAATTCAACCACCCTGTTGCACTTGAATATGTAAATGAACCCATGGGGGTTGCCGATGCTGCTGTTGTCATGGTAACCCCTCATCAAACACCAAGGCGCGAACACACGACAGACACACACACACACACACATCGTCCTCAGTTGGGGTTAGGAAGGAGAGACAAGGTGAAATCTGGGAGTGTGTGTGTGTGTGTGTTTTGTGCTCATGTGGAACTGAAACTCTGACAGTGGCATGAGATTTGGCCAGGGCTTGAATGACCTCACTGTACCCTTGGGTGTGTGTGTGAGTGTGTGTGTGTGAGTGAGAGAGAGAGGCAGTAAAAATCCCATATGATGTCGACAGCTCGGCCTCGTGCTCTTTCAAGACTCTCTCCCTCTCTTTCTTCAGAGACCCCCCCCCCCCCCCCCCCCCCCCCCCCCCCCCCCCCCCCCCCCCCCCCCCCCCCCCCCCCCCCCCCCCCCGCCTGTCTCCCCCCCCTCCCTCTCTCCCCTCACACCACGTTTGTGCGGCCCTTTAATCGCTCTGACAGGAGAACAGCTCTCAGTGTGGCTCCACGCGTGCACAGGAACACACCGGGAACATCAGCGCATGCAGAATTCATACATCCTCCATGTTCTCTTTTCCTCGCATGCACACGCCAATCTGCGCTCAGACGTAAACACACTCACACACCCCCCCCCCTCGGTCTATACGCGTAGTGTTGAGTGTCATAATGTTCTCTTCGCCCGCTGCGTCTCTGTCTGTCCCTCTACGCTGCTTTGGGGACATTTTTAGGTCACAGGGATGTCACACTAGTCTGTGTCAGTGAGTGTTTGTTTGTGTGTGTGTGTGTGTGTGTGCGCACGTGGGGGGGCAGGGAAGTCGTCTGTGTTTACTGCAACATGCATCTTTTCTAAGAGTCTTTTCAGTATTTCTGTATTTGGAGTAGAAAGAATTCACTGCAAAAACTGAAATCTAAACAAGTCATTATGTCTTATTTTAGTCATTTTTGTCTCATTATTCTTGGTTTTTTAGCTACAAGCAACCGATAAGTCCAGAAAAATGTCTTATTTCAAGTTATTTTAAGACATTTTTGTTGTTAAATAACTTGAAATAAGACATTTTATGACCTGGTCTAGTGACAGTGACTCAAATCAAGAAAAATAAGACCATTTCTACAACAACAAAAAACACAATGACTTGCTTTGATTTCAGTTTTTGCAGTGTATATAGTGTCATACCTTGGTGATGTCATATCATTATACAACATAGAAAAAGTGCAGTTCTCCACAATTACAAATAAAACTTATAGCAAATTCATAACAATAATAAGCAAACTTCTTGTATAAAGACCAAGTTAAGTTATTTTACTTATGAGGTCTTATTCATTTCAAACAGCAAGGAGGAACTAAAAAATATGCTCACTAGACAAAAGGTTAAGAGGGCTGTCCAATCGGAGGGAGGGGGGTTTCTGGAGCAGGTAGCCTTAAAGAGACAGCAGCTAAAAGGAAGTATTTCAGACGGATGCTAAAATAAAGGTTTCATAGGACACCAGTGCGAGAAAGATGAAGAGTCTAACTGAACCAAAAATCATGTACAGCTACTTCCAGAGTGACAGTATGAAGCCTTAAAGAAAGCACAATACCCCCTCTTTAAGTTTTTTAATTTTTTTTTTTTTTTTTTTGGAGGAAGACAGGGAAGTGGAAAGGGTTTAAAACAATTGGAGCAAACTTTATTTGTATAGAGGAGGTTAAGAGAGCTGTCCAATCAGAGTAAATGTTTTTTTGGAGCAGGGAGCCTTAAAGAGACAGGAACTAAAAGAAAGACTTTTTGATATATGCTAAATTAGAGGTTTTCTGGGACACCAGTGTGAGAAAAATGAGTTTTATTTAGCTGTAAATCATGTACAGCTGCTACCAGAGTGACAGTATATAGCCTAAAAAAATAAAATACCCCCTCTTTAAGTTTTTCATTTGGCTTTTTTGCAGGAAGAAAGAAAGTGGAAAGAGCTTAAAAAATCGGATCAAACTTAATTTTAATAGAGGAGGTTAAGAGGGCTGTCCAAACAGAAGGAAGGGAGTTTTGGAGCAGGTAGCCTTAAAGAGACAGCAGCTTAAAGGAAGTAATTGTACAGATGCTTAAATAGAGGTTTTCTAGGACACCTGTGCGGGTAAAATGAGGAGTTTTATTGGGCTGTAAATATTGTACAGCTGCTACCAGAGTGACAGTATATAGCCTAAAAAATGAAATACCCCCTCTTTAAGTTTTTTTTTATTTGACTATTTTGGAGGAAGACAATAAAGTAGAAAGAACTTTAAACTATCTAATTCAACTTCATTTCTATGGAGGAGATTAACAAAGCTGTCTATTCAGAGGGAGGAGAGTTTTTGGAGCAGGGAGCCTTAAAGAGACAGCACCAAAAAAGGAAGTTTTTCAGACAGATGCCAATGAAAAGTTTTCTAGGAAAGATGAGTTTTATTGAGCTGTAAATCATGTACAGATGCTACCAGAGTGACAATATAGAGCCTAAAAAAGCAAGATACCCCCTCTTTAAGTTTTTTATTTTGGAGGTAGAACAATTGAATCCAACTTTCTTTGTATAGCACCTTTCTAAACAGAGTTATGAGATGTTTGACAATGAAAAACACAACCAAGAACACAAATAAAACAATTAATTAAAGCAACATATTAAGCAATGTAAAAGAAATAAAAGGCAAGTGAAAGGCAATACAATAAAAATAGATTAAGTTTGCCAACCTGAGATCCTCAGGCGAGTAGTTCTAAAGTTTTGGAGCCCAAAACAGGATAAGAAAAGTGTAAGAGTGGGGAGTAGCATTGGTGATAAAAGTTGAAACCATCTGAACAAATATCAATCACTCATGTAAAGTTAGTGCAACAGTTTGAACTTCAAGAAAAATGCCTGCGCATAGGAAACTAATTTCTTAGTGAAAGAAAACTGACGCAACTAAAAGGTTTAAAGGGCTTTTGGTATTAAAAGAATAAAGGCAATTGTTTAAAATCAATGCAGAATGTTCTCTCTGCCTCCCTCAACACATAAATTATTAATGCCACTGGTGGAAGTCGGGACATTCATCTGAACAATAATAAGTTGATGATGCAG
The DNA here is from genome assembly GCA_008086565.1 of Thalassoma bifasciatum. Taxonomy (NCBI): domain Eukaryota; kingdom Metazoa; phylum Chordata; class Actinopteri; order Labriformes; family Labridae; genus Thalassoma; species Thalassoma bifasciatum. The sequence continues at coordinate 63,387 of RPOG01002950.1, read as the reverse complement.
CAGGGGTTGATGCTGGCAGCGAGGCCTCATCCTTCTTATGAACTCGGACATTTCAAATTGGCTTGATCCAAGAAGGAAACCTTTTCTCTCCCCCGCTAAGACATAAATCTAGCGAATGATTTCCACAGCGGTTCCGTTCGAGTTCAATTTTTTTGGAGGGAGCAGAGCCTGGAGGGCTTCTACGAGTGAGTTCTTCGCGTGTGTGGAGCGTTGTAGGTTTGAGAGCGTGTGTACGTATGTGATCGTGCACACCGCTAGGCAAATGAGCTTGTCAGTATTCGGCCCAGACCTCTCTCTGGTGGCAGGCAGATGACAGTGCAGTGATTGGGCTGATTTCAGCGAGGACGTGAGGGGAAATCTAAAGGCTGCCTCGGGGCTCAGGTGCTTATCACCTCGGCGCACACACTCACACTGGCACAGAAGTCAATGTGTGTACTACACTCACTCAGGTTTAAAAAAAAAAAAAAAAAATCAGAAATGAACTTTCTGCCACTGCTCAAAGTTGCAGACGCGCTCGTGAAAGCGAAGATTCTGACAAGCAGGAGTGAGCGGCAGGGAAACAAACGTGCTCCCTACTTCCTCTGCGCTACTACTGAGCTAATTATCAAAATCTCCACACACACATACACACACACACACAACTGCATCAGCCAATTATTAAAGCCCAGGGCAGGCGGGTAAAGGGAAATCAGAGTTTGTCTGAAGGTCTGCACGCACTTCCTAAGACGATCATTGACAATTAATTACAGCCCAAATGGCAGGTGGTATCTCACGCCGACACACACATGCACCGGCATACAAACTCATTTAAGCTTTATTACTGCTGCATCAATCACATTCAACCTATTTGTATGTTCTTCAAGTTTTCTTCACCTGTGTGTGGCCTTTAAAACATGCACAGGGAAATGCATTTAGCAGCAAGCATGCATGATTGGCATTTCATACCTGTGTGGCTCCTACATGCTTACCATTTAAATTATTTGATTTTTAAAGCTAGAGTACTAAGATTTACTTGAGCCACATTCAGTGATGATCAGAGAGTATGAGCTTGAGGGGATTACTGATCATTTTAAAGTTGAGTTGAGAACCATTCATTTGATCACAGTGACACCTGTGGTCAGAATTGGAAGTGTTTGTTTCCCACCATCACCCACTGTGACTCGCCCTGATGTGACTCTCACCAAGGTGTTTGTTTTGAAACAAGTGAATGAAGATTATTTTTAGCAACATTTCTCTTTGTTTAAGTCAACTTTTGCAGGATTCAAACCAACTAAGTGGTGTATTTATTTGTGGTTATGCTCTCAGACATGTCCATAACCTATCAGTGCTCATCTACCAACTCCAGCCTCACTAAGCACAGTAAACGTAACCTCACTCTTCATTCTATGCACGTTATCTCAAACAGCTTAACCCGTGTTTGAGCCTGTGCTCTTCAACTCTTTTGTTCTTCTTATTTTTGCCAGCTCTGCTCTGGTTTCACCATTACAAAATCAATGCTTTCCATCAGAGAAAGAGACTTTGCTTCTTGCTTGGCCGTCTCACTCCTCATTGCTAAACTTTGCCAAACCTTGTAAATTGATTTCTGTCCTCCAGGGAAAATCCGACCTGGCCAAGGAATACTGAGAATAGCATTAGTAATGACACATTTTGGCTCTGATAAACTCATTGTAATATGTGGATCAAGAAAAGGAAATGAATGGAAAGAAGAAAATTTTACCATCACACTTGGGTGCATTTCCTCAAGGTAAAAAAACGAAACGAGATCAGCACAAACATGCATACAGCGTACACACATGATACATCTGATTAAAGGTAGAAAAGGTATAAGGTATAAAAGCCCAAAAAGTACATACAATATATGTATATTGGCAACAAAAAGGAAATTTATGCATCAGAAGTAGCAAAAACATACATTCAAACCATGGTCTATTGCTGCTGGACAATTGGTTGGATGTGTTTGACTTTCAAATTGAGACAGGGGAATAAATGACAATATAAACTTATGAAACAAAATGAGGGAACATAGGTCTGTGGGAACAAGGGGTTATGGGAATATAGGGCTGTGGGAACAAAGGACTGTGGAAACATAGAGCTAAGGGAGCTTCGGGCTGAGGGTACAGAGCTGTGAGAACATTGTACTGTGGGAACATGGGCTGAGGGAACAAACAGAGTGGGAACAGTGTTGTGGGAACATTGGTCTACCAGAACATAGGGTTATAGGAATATTGGGCTGTGGGAACAGTGATGCGGGGACATGAAGCAATGGAAGCAAAGGGTTAGCAGAAAATAGGGCTGTTGGAACAAAGGGTTTAGGAAACATCCGATGAGGGAACATAGAGTTCAGGGAACATAGGGTGTAAGAATACATGACTGTGGGAACACATGGCCATGGAAATATATAGAGCTTGGGGAACATAGAGCTGACGGAGCTTTGTGCTGTGGTAAAAGTGTAGTGAGAACATTGGGCTGAGGGAACATACAGAGTGGGAACAGAGTATTGTGGGAACATGGGGCTGTGGGATTGAAGGACTGTGGGAACATTTGGTTATGGAAATACAGGGCTGTGGGAACACAGGTATATGGCAATTTCGGGCTGTGGGAACAGTGTTGTGGGAACATATAGCTATGGGAGCACAGGGTTAGCAGAACATAGGGCTGTGGGAACAAAGGGTTTAAGGAACACTGGGTGAGAGAACATAGGGTTGAGGGAACATAGGGTCATGGAAATAAAAGATGTGGGAACACATGACTGTGGGAACACATGGCTATTGGAATATAGGGCTTTGGTAACATAGAGCTGAGGGAACAAAGGACTCTGGGAATGTAGGGTTAAGGGAACATAGGTCTTAGGGAGCTTAGGGCTTTGGTAACAGGTCTGTGAGAAAATAGGTCTTGACAGTGTTGTGGGAACACTGGGCTGTGGGAACATAGAACTGAGGGAACATAGGACTATGGGAACACAAGCATCCTCCTGTGCCTCTTATGGTTAATATGAAGTTTATGGCTTCACAGAAAGGATGAGATCTAAAAGAGAAACGACTATTTCATATATAGAGTTCAGGGAGACATTTTTTGTGCAACATAAAGCATCATGATGCATTTTTATAATACTCGACCTCAACTCATGAAAGGCTCCTCTACTTGTATAATCATCTCTTCAAATTCCAACATCACAAGCGTACTGCTGAGATGGATTGTGAGGAATGTGGACGAGCAAATTCCCCTCTCGCTGTTGGTAATCAAATATCAAGTCAAGGCCTGGACTAGACTCAGAGGGAGTTATGCATCAGGAAACGTGTGTTAAAATGTCTTTTTGGCTGTATTTACATCTTTTTTTTCACTACAGAAACATCCAATCTACAAGAGATAGTGTTGTCTCAAAGCTTTAAGTGATGCTATTTTTTCATTGTTTTCTTAGTATGAAAGGAAACAAATTTAGTGTAGGGGAAACAAAAAATTTGCTTGATTATCTAAAATGTATTTGTCAGTCATCAGTCATGTATCCGTGAAGTAAAAAGATGCTACTCTAGAAGCTCTAGATCAGGGCTGTTTGAACTTTTTTCAAATATGGCCACATTTGAATTTGTGACGACCAAGAACCAGCATCTCAAACTCACAAATTTATGAACTGTGAACAAAATAAGACTCTTTCTGAAATGTTTTTTTTTAAAGTGATTTCTATAAAAATCAATCACTCAGTGTGGTTGAACTTACTTGTGAATCATTACAGAGTCACGGAATCAAACCTAAACTCTCCCTCAGGCAGTTTTCTACTGTTTTCTGTGCAAGGAAAGTTTTCACCACTAGGGGGCGACATAGGCGAGACAGGTAAAGGTTTTTTAACGGCAGAGTCAGGATCTGGATTTTATCAGAGTTGTTTTTCAGGATGTTTTTAAGACCATTTTGACCTGCAAACAACATTTTATCTCCAAATATTTCACATACTTAAATGTAGTCCTGTGTCCTCTGATGTGCTTTTTAAACTCTTACATTTTCACGTCATGATAAATTGATTCATTTAAGGACATTGGCTGTAAGAGTTTCTGCATAATGTACAGAGCTTTAGCTTTATTAGAGAAGCCTGATGTGGATCGTATTAGCTTTAGCCACCTGTACCTCAGGTAGGGTGTTCTGTCAGGATTGGCTGCCTTGTCGAAAGATGTTCCTGTAGCGCAAAGCCATATTATAGCTTTATTTGGAAACATTTATTCTTGTCTGATAAGGTCCATATGCACTTTTTACAGGCTTAAGAAGGAGCATATCTCATTAAATCAGCATCACTGAAATAATAATGCTCCCAGGTTTGGAACACATCATGTCACATCGTTACCGACTCAGTTCTCATTTGCACATTGTGAGAAGTAAATTTTGATGCTTGATTACATAGGGCTATACCATTTAAAACGAGGCATGTATTAATATACATCCAGCTTTTGAGAAATGAGATCTCAAATGCTCAAGTTCGCACTGGAACGTTTCTGTCCTCATGCGCCGCGCATGTTGCGATAGGTAGCAATATGTGACATAACACCGGCTATGTTAGCTTTGCATTAGATTGAGTAGTTTCTCTTCTGGCTGATGCAACAGTTACTAAATGACTCTGTACCATGTTCAAATGAATAGAAGAGAGAATAATTCTTCATGCAGTGGTGTAGTGTTATTAAATTCCTCAGCATTATTTTACCTATGCAAATTTAAATGACTTTGCTAACTTAACGTTTAAGGACATTGGCTGTAAAAGTGTATGCATAATGTACAAAGGTTTAGCATATGTATGTGAGGTTTATAAGGAGCCTGTTGGTGGTTGAATAATGAGATGTTACTAGATATACTGTGGTTTGGTTTATGCACCTGGCAGAAAATGTAAATGCACACATTATTTTGAGCAAGATTCATTTCAGTGACATAATAAATACATGTAAGATAAAAGCTGGGGGACCTACAAAATATTAAACTTGGGCCACAATTGGGCCCTGGACCTGAGTTTGGACATTCCTGCTCTCAATCTTCTGCAGTGCACACACAGGTGTATCTGATTGCTTTGCTGGATTTAGATACACCCGAATAAGCTGCGCAGTCTTGAAAACGCACTAATGCAGTTCTGCTTCACTTCAGTGCAGCAATTTAAGATAAACTCCTGTGAAAGTGACGGAGAAAGAGGGACTGACAAATGACAAAAGATAAATTGAGGGTAAAGAGAGGTTGGAGTCTTTTATGCTGCTCCACTTGGTAAAAAGTGTCTCAGTAGTTTCTCTCTGAGGTGTAAGAATCCTTTCCTCTGCCTGAGTCTGTCTCTCTACATGTCCATCCATGTATCTGTCCCTCTTCATGCTCATCTCTCTCTCTCTCTTTATCTCCCTCTAGCTGTCTGTCTTTCATTCATCTTTCACGTGTCTGCACCAGGAAAGACTGTAAATTAAACATCTGAGCGTCTCTCTCTCTCTCCGTCCTTGGCTCTTATTCCTTTGCTCTGTTCCTCTCATGCTCCCTCAGCCCTCCCTGGCTCGCCCACGACTGTATTTCTTCTTCCTCCTTTCATCTCCGTCCTTCCTCTGTCTTCTCTCCGGGCGAGAGACGGAGAGGGTGAGGAATGGCGCGAGGAGGCGGAGGACCGCGGTGGGAGGAGATCATAGAGGAGATGAGGCCGCGTGGTGCGGATGGATAGACAGATGCATTGATAAGGGCTGCCGACTCCGCAGCACGCTCGCTGCATATCCGATCTCTCTCGCCTTGTCTCTCTCTCTTGCTCTCGCTCTCATCTCTCTTTTTCATTTCAGGACTAATGCTCCCGTAGCCTTCAAATGTCAGTTCAGTATGGCAACCTATTAGATGGTTAGCCGGAGTGGCTGACAGCTCTCTCTCCCTCTCGGCTTCTCGCACAGGCTCGGGACAGAATGATTGTCTGAGGCTTCTCCGTCATTCAGATCAGGCTGTGAGACACACGCAGCAGCAAAAAGACCCCCTCATATCGTCTTCCACTAGCTGCATTCAGAGCCTGTAAGTCGCTATAGGGACTGATCACCATCACCTGCTCTTGAAAAGCTTTGCAAACAAAGTAACATCACCATACTCTCCATCTTCCCCCTGATCTTCAGAGCTTTGCAGTGTTTTGTTTGCAGCTTGATGCTTTGGTTTCCGCAGCCCACATCTTTGACTGTTTGCAGTGGCCTTGAAGCAGAAGGCGGATGCTTTCAAATAAATAAAGAGCAAATAAAGCTCTTGAATGCAGTTCGAGCCCTTTTCTGCATCAGACAGCTGATGTTCTCAGCAGAAACTTGTGCTAGAAAATAACCACATAACTACAAGTGCAAACTGCAGAGCCCTCGAAGTCATAAGGAAGGTAGGTGTCCTTCACACCTGTCAAAGAGGCTTTTAAAGCAGAATCAACGTGTTTAGAACATGGTTGGTTGACATATGGCACAGCTGGGAGTCACATACACACCAGGCCAGTGTTTACAGCCTGGTTCAAAGAAGTAGTTTGGGTCTGTGGGAAGGGTCACACTAGCCAATGAAACCCGGCTGTACTCAAGCATGATTGCCCCCCTGCTGGCCAGGACCAATGACTGTGAAATTCGTGGACACCAAAACACTCATCTTGAAGGGAGGTCCTGTCAAAAACTGCTCCCCCTATTGTGTTGAAGTTGCCTTTTCATTAGTTATTAGACGCTAAAAACTGGGATTTAGGTTACCTTTTCCAAAGATCGACTACTGCTGTTCTTCAATCGCCTTTTCAGGAATAGTAAGAAACTTTGGGAAAGAGAGACAAAAGAGAGACAGACGGGGCGCAGATGGCCTAGTAGATTAGGTCGCGCACCATGAGGTTCTCCCTCAAGCTGGTGGCCTGGGTTCACATCCGACCAATGGCCTGTTTCCCGCATGTCACTCCCCACTCTCTCCCCCTTTCCTACTTTATCCTCTGTCCTCCACTATCAAATCAAAGACATGAAAAGCCCCCCAAAAACAAAAGAAAGACAAGAAAAAACATGTACCAACTTTTGTCTTCTTTGTCACATGGCCCCACTAAGATTGTCTATGGCAGGGGTCACCAACGATATTTGTTAGACGGCTAGGATTTTACCAGACAGTTGCATTTGGCGCCGGACCCTCAAATAAAAAAAAAATTAAAAATCACATTTTGGCATAGCATTATCATTTGATGATTAGTGTTGATATTTATTCCACTTCATTACAAAACTGAAGGCATTTTTAGCCTTAATGAGTCAGGCCCCAACACCTAAACCACAATCAACAAATTTTGGAATACAGTCTTGGGCTGGATTGGATGTTTTGGCTGGCCAGAAATGGCCCGCAAGCTGCTAGTTGATGATCACTGCTCTGTGGTCTCTCCTGTTCAGACTCTGGCTCCACAATTGCAGCCATTGGTGGTGGAGTTCTTTTGGTTTCAGAACCGTGCAACAATGAAAGGGGTGGACTTAAGCCTGATTGCACGACACACGCAGAAAAACACTGACATTTATTTGATTCATAACACAGAGATCACCATGACAACTATATGATGACAATTCCAATGTTGTCACACTTGCTCAAGAAGAAGAATTGACCAAAAAAAAAAAGTTAAAAAAAAGGTGTAAACAAATGCAAACCTCTTCTTCTCAAGTTAAATGCTCTGTGTTTGCGACACGCTGCCCTCTTCAGGTTGGGAGGGATGCTGCATGGAGTGTTAAAAATATAAAGCCACTTACGCTCTCTTGTGTTGATTGTATATGTGCATCTAATATCCATGCAGAAACCATAATCCAGCTTGAAGCATCACCCAAACTCTGACAAAGCTGACTCAATGTTTTTTTCTACATACATTCAGTTTGTGAGCAAACTTGAGGTGACTCCTGCAAATCATGTTGTATAAACTTACATTATTCTCTTACATCCTGTTTCTTTCTTGCTCCAAAATACTCCTCGGATAATATTTGACCTAACCCTTAATTCTTGATGCACTTTTTTGCAGATACGTCAGTGTTTTGAAGTAAATCATTTCACCACAGGTTAGATTTTTAAACCACAAGAGGTATTGATCATTCTTTTTACATAACTATCTTTGACTAACAGAAAAGGCAACACTTTGGCAAACAGAAACACAGAGGCAGTTCTATACATAAACAGAGGAAGAGTGAGAGAACGGCATGAAACAGAGGATTAGGGGCTTAGTTAGCCTGCATGAAATCCCCTTTTCCTCTCGCGCCCTACAAAAGGGAAGGAGGCGATTGTCCACGTTTTATGAAAAGAGGAGAAGAGGAAGGAATGGGGGAGGACAGGGAAGGAGAAAGAGGGAAAGGATGGAATCTAATTTTTTTTCAGTGTTTTTCCCATGCTGCCCTACGTGGCTCTTATCCCACCTGTGACATCACATCTATCAATACAGGAGGCACCTTTTGTTTTTGTTTTTTTTGTTTTTTTCACACGTTTGGCAAAACAGGAAAGACGGAAGGAGTGACATTGGCATTGAAATCTGCTATTGTCTTGCCTCCAGGACAGCCAGCAGCCAACCAGGCAGCTCAGTCAGAGAGAGAGAGAGAGAGAGAGAGAAGGGGGGACAGAAAGAGAGAGAGAGACGGTTGCTATGGTTACTTCCCGGGAGATGCGAGCACACTTGTTTATCTGTTGGCCGAGGGAGCGTGCGCGGCGGGCCCTCTCACTGAGCAGATGTGTTTGTGTGTACATGTGGGTGTGATTGTGTGTGTGTGTGTATGTGTGTGTTTCACTGTGTGTGTGTGTATGTGTGTGTTTGTGGATGAGACTGATTGCACAAAAGCAGACACACAAGGACTCATAAACTGAACCTTCTACTGGTATCTTTGTAAACAAACCTCCACACACACACATACACACACACACACACACACACACACACACACACACACACCTGCTCAATAGAACTCCAGCTCACCTGCTCGGTTCTATTGAGCCAACATGAGGGGACTGATGCAAACTAATTGGCCTGGTGTGAGCTGAGAAACCAGCTGAAGAGATCAGACAAGAGAGAAAAGCAGAGAAGAAGAAGGAGGATGGAAGATAAAAACAGACAAAAGAAGCAGAAAGAGCTGATGGAGAAAGACGGAAGGAAATGAGAGCAGAAAAAGTCAGACAAAACGGAGAGAATATGAGGTGTGGCATATAAAAGCAGGCGCGGGGAGAAAAAGGGAGGAAATTAGATGGAAGGAAGAAAGAAAGGAGAACGGTGAGGAGGCAGAATGAGAAAATGACAGCAATCCAGACACTTGGAAAAAAAAAGAAAGGACAGGAATATGAAGAAGTACCTGACAAGGGAGACAGGAAAAAAAAGAACCTGATAACAACAAGACAATCGGAGCAAGGATGAAAAGGCTACATCAAAATAAGAGGGAGAAAATACGGAGTGATGACACGACTTATGATGTGATGAGATGCAAGGAGACGAGTGCAAGCCGAGGCGTGCTGCCATGTTAGCGGAGAGGAGCCCCGGTCCTGCAGAGCCCACACTGCAGGCACTGTAGTATGTCAAATGTCACAGACACTAAGCCACAAGGCTGCACAGGCACTAACTCCCTCTCTCTCTCACACACACACACACACACACACACACACGTCATCAAACACAGATGCCCCCACAGAGCCACAGAAGCTGCTTTCATGTTTATGAAACAGCACGCATTGGGATTGTTTTCGGACTTTCTTTTACTTTAGCCAATGAGGAAACTGCATAAGCTTCATAAATTCATCTTTATATCAAACTGAGCATGTGCAATTGACATGCAGCAAAGTTGGACATTAGTGGTGGAACTAGGAAAATGTATTTAGCATTAGCTGATGCATAAAGGTTCTATATAACATGTAGAGACCTGGTGGTAAAGCTATGCACCATTTAGATCCAGACAGAGGAAACTGAAGTGAACTATTAGATGCCAGCAGATGTATTTACACAAGTTAAGCTGCTAGAAACTGGAAAAAGAGAGATATTGTATAAAAATGAGAGGGGTGGGGTGCATTTCCCTGCAGCAGATGCAGGATGTTAAAATGCTGAGCCCTAATTAAACATCAAGCACTTTTCTTTTTTCTTTTAACAGTTATTCTTTGGGGCTTTTCATGCCTTGAATTTGATAGAGGAGGGCTGTGGATAGGAATAGGAAAGGGGGAGAGAGTGAAGAGGTACATGTGGGAATTGAACCCTGGGCCACCCGCTTGAGAGCAAACTTCATGGTATGCGAATTAATCCACTAGGCCATGTGTGCCCCAACATCAAGCACTTCCTAGCATGAAAAGCTCAGTGTTGAAATGCTGAGCCCCATTTCAACACTCTCGCTTTTGCTTGCAGGAAAAGCTCAGTGCTGAAATGCTGAGCCAATTTCAATATTAGGTACTTCCTCGCAGGAAAGACTTAATGTTTAAATACTGAGCCCAATTTTTACACTCTCGCTTTTACTTGCAGGAAAAGCTCAGTGTTGAAATGCTGAGCCCCATTTCTACACTCTCGCTTTTACTTGCAAAAAAAGCTCAGTGTTGAAATGCTGAGCCCCATTTCAACATTAAGCACTTTGTTGCAGGGAAGGCTCTGTGTTGAAATGCTGAGCCCCATTTCTACACTCCTGCTTTTAATTGCTGGAAAGACTCAGTGTTGAATTGCTGAGCCAATTTCAATATTAGGTACTTCCTCGCAGGAAAGACTTAATGTTTAAATGCTGAGCCCAATTTTTACACTCTCGCTTTTACTTGCAGGAAAAGCTCAGTGTTGAAATGCTGAGCCCCATTTCAACATTAAGCACTTTCTTGCAGGAAAAGCTCAATGTTGAAATGCTGAGCCCCATTGCTCACTCATGCTTTTATTGCAGGAAAAGCTCAGTGTTGGAATGCTGAGCCTTGTTTCAACATTGAGCACTTCCTTGCAGGAAAGTGACATCCATGAGTCCTATTTATTAAATCTCGGTCTACAAGGGACCTTCATCTCCTCCCACTGTGACGTTATAGTGGGAGGACTGGGTCACTTGGTGTCTGCCTCAAATGGAGCAGTGAAGATGAACTCAGTGACCTGGTCCAAGACCTTGTCCTGCTGTACTTCATATGTGAAAATGCTGATGCTCAGCATTTTAGCGTAATTTTTCATAAATCTGGTCTTTCTCGCTTCATTTTCTTATTTCATTTGTGAAACATCAATGTATTGCAAAATTTCAGTTTTGTTTGACATAATCCTGAACATGGGGATTTTATTATTTATTCAAAGCTAGAGAGAAACATGTCCACAGAGAAGAGGTTTCAGAGGAACTGTATAAGAAGTAGATGAAGGAAGCTAACCAACATGAGAGCAGAAGTTTCACATGCACACCACAGCAAAGTGTGTTCCCTCATCTTAGCATTCAGCTCTCGTTTTGAAATATGGATTTCAGTTTAGAGCCGTGAAGACAGGAAGCAGAAATGTCCTCTGGGGGTGCTTTATTTTGTTTTATACCTCTCGCACCTTTTCTGAACCTGTACTTTTTCACTTCAGTATGGAGGTTTTATGTCTCCTCTTCCTTTCAACGTGTGTATGCTTCTTCTAAACCCAAAAAAAAACGCCTGTGTCCTTTCAGAATCTCTGATGAACAGAGAGGAACACACGCACTCCCATGCAGCAGGAGCTTCTCACGGGCTCTGTGTACCAGCGGTGTCGTCTTCAGGTTGAACACAGACGCAGAGGCCCATTATCTGAGACAGATGGGCGCGAGTTAGAGGGTGCGCCGCGTGCTTTCGGCTTCATTTGCACAGAGCCGACTCGTGTGGGTGTGTGAGTGCAGGCGCGTATGTGTGTGAGTGTGTCCCTATTTTTTCTACATGAGGTGAGGAAAAAGAGTCACCCTCCTTAAAATAACAAGCTGGCCCTTTCCCTTAGGACAGCAAACAGCCATCCAGCACGCTGCCTGATCCTGGGCCGCCCTAGTTCACTGCTCAATCCATCTCTCTCTCTCTCTTTCTCTCTGACTTTGGCTTCATCTCTCTCTCCCTGTGAATCACACACATAAAGTCAGTGGTGGCCTAATAAGCAGGGTTTTTCTTCTTTCTCTCGCTGTGCGCCTTGTGTAACGTTGCTCCGCTCTGCAGGCGTATTGCACCACTGTCGACCAATCCGTAAACCCCATACACGCTACGGCTGAAATGATCAAACATATTAGAGACACGTACGCGCACGCTAACGAGGGAGAGCAGCTCCACCTTCACCTGGGTTTAATGAGCTCACTGTTGGATTAAAGGGTGTGAAAAGGCAGCGGTCAGCAGCTCTAAGCCCACCTACCCAGAGAGCTCAAATTTTTATCAGGCGCTGCACTTCAGCGGCAGATCCCCCAGCTCTGTGTCACTCGCCTTGCAGGGGACACAACCGGAGAATAGGCCTCATTCACTCGATTAATAGCTCTCTGCGTGCATGAAATGAAACCAGAATATAGTACACTCAGTGCCAAAAACGGAAAGAGCAAATAAACAAACAGCGGCAAATGGTTTTAGGGACTTAGCAGCATCTAATTTGCAACTAAGACGGTTTTCAGTGTATGAAAAATAAGGATTGTAGGAAAATTTGTGATGAGAGATGAATACATTAGTGGCTAAATCTCATTATACCCTGGATTCTGTTTGTATCAGTGTGTGACAGCGAAAGCATAAATTCTTCATGTGCTCTTCTTTCTTGACCTGCATGGATCGAGAAGAGTGTGAGCTTGCTTGTGTTTGAAGGCGCGTTTGCTTTCAGATGTGTGTGTGAGTGCATGTGTGTGTTTGTGTGTGTGTGTTTTCTCCCTCAGTAGGCGATGTTATGAGGCAGCCAGGCCTGCAGGCTGCTGGGCTGCATGGAAATGAGGAGAAACACCGCTGAGAAGCAGGTGATGGAGGAGACAGGGGAGGAGAGGGGAGAGAAAGGAAAAGGAGGGGAGTTGGATAATGAGAGCTCTGATGGGGAGGATGGGAGAGTCGCACGGATAGAGATGTTTTTGGAGAGAGAAAGAAGTGAAGGATGGGAGAAAGGAGGAAGATGGAGAGCTGGTGGAGGGTTTGGAATAAGACAGAAATAGGGAAACAGCTGCCACTAGTGGTCACATGGGAAATAAGAAGCGTCAAAGGAAGAGAAAGAGGATGGAAGTGTAGAAAAAAAGGTTGAGAAATTATGACAAGAAGGCTGTGAGTTATCAGAGGAAGAGGGCTGAGTGCACTGTAAAATGCGATTTTGTACATTTGTTATTCTAGCATATTATTCTGTATTAACATAACAAAAGATTTCCGAAGTAGCTGTGATAACACTCAATTATAAACAGGCGTCTCAACTGAGATTCTATTTCTGGATAAATTGGTACCACATTTGGACTCAACACTCACCTTAGCCCCTCCCAGCTGTTTAGCAAAGCTACAGCTTTCAAGTTATACCAGTTAGAGCAGCTGTTTGAGTTTCACGGCATAGACCAACTGTCTGAACTCCACAATTCACAAAACTGAAGGCTTTAACTGAGATGAAATAGATAAGTTATGTCAAATAAAAGAAGTTAAGCTAACTCACTAACATAATCTAAATGAATTAAGTAAAACGGTTAACATAACTGAAAAGTTTTATTGAGATGAAATATATAATTTCAAACAACTAACTGAAGAATTTAAGTTAACAACAAGTCTAAATCAACCACAGTAAAACAAAGGTTGACACAAGACATAGTAAAAAATCAAGGTAACCTGTATTGGTGTAAGACCAACATTTATTGTTTAAGCTAACATAAAATTTTAAAGTGGATAAGAGGAGAATCCATATGAACTCTCTTTGGTCAGACTTGCACAAACTGTCATGATGAAATAACACATTATCTTACTTTGAACACAACTTTTCTTTGTACTTTTCAATACGTAGTATTGCAACGCAACAAGTTAATGTATTTATCAACAGTTATGTAGACTTGTTGTTTTAAACGTGCCAGAAAACAAACTTTGTAAGTTTGTAGCATAGTTTATTAACTGGCTATATTTAGCGCTACTCACAGCTCGGTGCTCTGAGACATGTCTGTCACATGTTGCATTAGTGAATCCTGGATATGTCCTACCAGTGCTCATCTACCAACCCTAACTTCACCAAACGGAGCAAACATATCCTGTGTCTTATTTTATTTATAGACTCTCAAGTTTGAACAGATCACTGTGGAATAACTGCTGCATGTGAGTTGGAATGAATATTATCACAAACATGTAGCATGTGTCTGAGCCTTTGGCCTATGCTCTATCACTGTCTTGTTTAGCTTTATTCTGCTCTTATGTCCCCTTTCTGTCAGACATTCCAGCTCCTGTTTCCACTATTACCACTTACTACATCATAGAAATCAAACAGAGACTTTGACTCTCCGTAAAACAATTCAGTCCAATCCGACCTCATCAGTAAGCTAGGAGTTAGTATTTAGAAATGAAAAAAAAAACAAAAAAACATTTGAGTGCTGATATTCTCATTTTAGATTGTGGATTATGATCAGGCTTATATCTAGATATGAGACTGTTTTAAGATCACTTAGAAAGTCCTCACTGTCCCTTTAAGGCAGAACTCCAAATGATACTTTTACATTGAAACAACAAGTTACATTTAACTGTGTGGCATAGTCACAGGCAGTGAATGAAAAGGAAAAGATGAAAACAAAAACTTCACGCTGGGGACACAGCATTAAAGACAGAGCAATTAAACCAAAACAGGGAGAAAGAGAGCATGAAAGAGTGAGATAAAACTGAAAACGAATGAGGAAAGAAGAGGAGGAGGAAGAGGAGGAGGCCTACAGACTGATAGAGAGCGAGAGAAGCGATGAGGAAGGAGAAGGAGGAGGAGGAGGAGGATGGTGCTGGCAGTGGCAGGACACGGGTGCAGGCGTGGAGACTGTGGCATGCAGCTCAAGTTGGCATGGACTCTATCACACACTCTCAGGCCTGGGCACAGGGCCCTCGGTGGCAGAAAACACACACACACACACACTTTCTCGCTCACAAGCAGATCAAACACAAGGACGTTTCTCTAAGTCTCTCTCCGCACACACACACACACACATGTGGGGGGCGGTAGAGAAAAACAGAGCTCAGACACAGCCTGATGCACACACACTCTCAATTAGTCTCAGACCAACACACACACACACACATGAAGGCAAAAAGACGGATGGATGAGTGTGTGTATTGTAGTGTGTGCATGTGTGTGTGTCTAATTGTGCCAGCGCTGCCAGAGCAGAATGAGGGATGGTGTCTCAGAGCTGCTGCTGCCGCTAATAGCCGCTGACTGGAGGTGACAGGCTCTCTCTCTCTCTCTCTTTCTCGCTCTCTCTCTCTTCCTCTCTTTCTCTCCCTCTCCCAGCGTGTCTCTCTTTCCTCTTTTGTCCGTCCAATCAGCAGTCAGCACATCTGTCCGTGCCTCTTTCCCTCAACCCAATTCAGCTCATCCCCCCCACCTCTCTCTCTCTCCCTCCCTTCTTCCTCTCATATCTCTCCCTTTGCCCTTTTACCCTCAAACCACCACCCACCCTCCATTCCCTCCCTCCCTCCCTCCTTTCATCTCCGCTCCTCCTTTCTCCTCCCTCCCTGCCACCTTTCATCACTCTCTCTCTTTTTACCCCACCTCCCTCTTTCTCCCGCCCTCCCTCTCTTCCCCCCTTCCCTCGGCTCTGTCCTCTCCAGCCGGTCCTGATGATACACAGGAGATGGCTCATGCATGAGTGATTGCATGTGTGTGTGTGTGTGTGTTTGTGCATGTAGACGCTTCGTATACAAAAAGAATGTTGTCAGCAAGGAAAAGTGTGTGTTTATGCATGTGTGTGTGTGTGTATAAGTGTGTGTGTGTGCACGCAGATGCATCCTCTGATCTGATTGTGTGTGGGTGGTTGCACAGGTAAGAAAGTTATTATTCCTGGTGTGTTGCAGCATTTCAGGCCTGGACGAAAAGATCAAACAAAGACGAGAGGACGAACACACACACACACATTAAAAGACACACAAACAGCACGCACACACACACAGATCCACGTCTGCTCGCCTCCAATCTCTCGCTGCCTTTTCAGATCCCCGGCTTCTGCAGTTGCCTCACGTCTGGACTGTGTCCACAGAGACGAGAGACGAGCGAGAGCACGGCTCTGTTTTCTATCTGCACCAGGTTATTAGACACATGCAATTAGCAAGCTAGAGCGGGATAAATATGCCTGTGTGTGTGCGTGTGTGTGTGAGGGAGAGAGATAGAGGGTGTGTTTGGGGAGGTGTATTTGTGTGCAATCAGGGACAGATTGTACGGGATGCATCTGGGTTGGCCTGATGTGGAGACAAGGGGGGGGGGCTGGAGGTTGTTAATATTACAGAAGCTGCCAAGTGTTTGTGTGTGTGTGCGTGTGTGAATCACATCTAAACCTTGTTCAGTGTGTTTTATGTGTGTGTGTGTGTGTGTGTGGCTGCTTCTCTCCTACTAAAAATTTGACACATGAAGATGCGTGAGGTGTGTTTATGTACCCTCAGTGTCTCGGTGCATTTTTAATGTGTGCCCATGTTTATGTGGACGCATCCGTGTGTGTGTGTGTGTGTGTGTGTGTGAGGTTTTAGGGGGAGGGGCCTGCTGTGTACCGTCCTTCCTAGAGGGAAAGAGAAAGGAGGGGGGGGGGCCTTTCACTTCACAGCCAATCGGTTTAGTTTGCCGAGGCAACCATCCATCGCCACCACAGCAACAACAACAACACCGGAGCGACACAGACCCCAGCCGCTGCGAGGGAAAAATGGCCGATGTGTGAAAGCGTCCTTTGCTCTATTTATCTATTTTCACTTCATCTTCATCTTTTTTTTTCCTTCTCTTCTTGTTGTTTTCTCTTTTAACCTCTTACAGCCCCTCTGCTTCTGGCCAATATACCATACTGTGTTTGGAAGGTTATAACTGAAGAACCACAAGGTCTAAATTAATGAGTGAAACCTCATTTGAAAGATTAAAGCCTGGAGTTTCAGAAAATGTCATGTTTTAATATGTAAGTAAAGTCCACATCAGGATAAATGCAGCTGAAACACTTTATTTTTCTTTGTTGTTTGTAACCATTTTAAAAAACTAGTATCTCCAAGATGCTTCATGCCAGACTTAAAACATCTACCACATCACTTATACACCTTTTCATTTACATCTGGGTGAAATTTGAGCTTGGGTAAAACCTTGTAGGAGTTAGAGAGTTTTTATCCTTAGTTGACCAAACACCAGGCAGATTTTTACTCACTGTCCACGCTCTTGTCTGAAGACTCCATATTAACAAAATCAGCGTTGTTAGTGCTCAGTGTCCTCTTTGTAGTCAACTTTGCTCTATTGTGAAAAGGTTAATCAAAAATCATAAAATTGTAGTTCCTGGTCATGGATTGTACTTCTTCCGTTGTGTACATAGACACACGGCAATAAATAGGTCTCGTCATTGATCTAAATGGCTACCTGTGTACAGTAAGGTAACTGGTTAAGTGTTAGAGTGATCAACAGTGCTATTAGCCAATAAATGACCCTCCGATAGAGCTAATACGCAAGACCACTGTGCGCTATTGGCCAGTTAAGCAGGAAGCGCATGTTGGCTATCACAAGCTATCCTGGGATGAAAACTAAACAGAAAATGATGGGGTCACTCTTTTCTTGCAGCAAACACACCCATTCTGCTAGTTTCACATTGAGGAGGAAATGCTATAAGACTGTGAAGCTGCCGTTATTGATGAGAACGGACACGACAGACAAACAACGGACTTTACAGGAGAAATTTCACCGCTTGGAATAATTTGATGAAACAACACTTTTGATATGTTTGAACTCTGGATTGAAAGGAGAGTGAATATTCAGGGTACGAGCTAATTATGTGACATAATGACCACCAAACAGATAGGACGTTCCAATTGTTGTGATCCCTATCAGAGTGATTCTTTCACTTATTATGTTTTGTTGGTGAAGGAAACTGTAAAACAAACTTAGCGGCTGAAACGTGAAGAATCTAAGCTTTCGAACACAGTTAAGCATTTCGATGTTGCACCACGGCGACGCTGCTTACACTTGGATGACGTCACACGAGTGGCGAAGCTGACGTCAATGATCCATTAGAACGTAAGAAGTTAAAGTCAGTGTTGTATCCAAGCTTTTATCAGCTATCTGTTCGCTTCTTGCTTCTCTACTCTCTCTGTCAGACATGTCGCCTTAATGGGGCCTTCATGGGAGCTCTCCAAGGTGTGACCTTAAGGGCGAGAACAGAATGGAAGGAGGGAGGGTGGAAAGAGAAAAGAGAGAGAGAGAGAGCGGTAGAAAGGTTGCGGTCGCAGTTTCCTCCTCAAAGGCCTCCTTTTCATTTCTTTTCATCAGACACCGCCAGCCCGCGTATCTCGCCTCTCCTCCGCTTTCTCTCCCGCTCGCACACAAATCCCTTTTCTCTTTAGCTCATATGTATGCAAATAAGGCATCCTATGCTAATGAGACAGGTAGGAAGTAGAAGGAGAGGAACGGGAGGGGAGGGAGAGGGGAGGACAGGATGAAAGGAAGGGCAACGGAGGAAGTGGTGCAGGCTGTTTCCTCGTCCCAGGATCCAACGCTGCCCCCTTTAACATGCAAGAGAAGATTTGTGCTGTTACAATGATGGAGCATGTATGAGTGTGTGTCATCTGCTGCCCAAACCACAGTATAAACAATCAATATCACCTGTAACCTGTGTCTCAGCGCTGATGGATGCACTGTTTTGAAAATTAACAGCCAGATTTCTCCTAAACCCCATCGCTTTCCTGTCACAAAGAAGACATAACAACCTCCCTCCTCCTCCTCCCTCCCTCCCTCCATATGCATTTGTTTTCTCTTTCCTTTTACTGAAAAGGATAAACATCTTGGAAGGGATTTTATCATCGGCCTTTCTCTCCTTCCACCATCTGCCATTGCGAGAAACTCTGAAATCCGCAGCTCTGCTTTTGCTGGAAGACGAGCAGATCTCGATTTTTGTGGCGAGAATTTTTTTTTTTTTTTTTCTCTTTTATGGCAGGATCCAACCCTGTTGCACTGATTGGAAACTGCAGCCAATCCTCTCAGCTTTGTTTATCATCAGTATACTAATGTCTCAGAATTGATGCGGTAATGATTTTCTGATGTTAAAATGCTGCCGAGCTGCAGAGACCTGGCCGTCCAGTGTGAACGTGCGAGACGGCAGAAGCGGTTTTTTGCCTCAGGGGGGGTATGCGGGTCCCTAAATAGATATACATTATGAGGTCTGTGGTGTGTTGCCAAGGTAACAGGGATGCCTTGGCCCTAATTGGCAGCGAGTTGGTTGCTATAGGTGCAGGGAGGAGCAGACAAGCTGGCCAACTTTAAATGATGAAGAGATGGAGAGGTGGCATAATTGGATACAAGGTGAAAGTATTTACCAAGTCTCAATGTCAAACCACCAACCCTCCTTTACACGAGGTCATCAGAGGCCAAACAGAGTCCAACAGCCTCCCTCCCCCATATGTGTGTGTGTGTGTGTGTTTGTGTGTGTGTGGAATGCTCTGCTCTTGTTTGTGTCGGGGCCCCCTGCTGAGGGACCATGAAGGAAGTAATGACGTTATTTGTTTTCCACGCTCAACTGTCCACATGTGTGTGTGGTAAGCCAGTGCACTTGAATGTGTGTGTGTGTGTGTGTGTGTGTGTGTGTGTATGAGATGCACATAGTCATTTCTGCATCCTGTGACAAAAAGCAAGCCCACATAGCAACCAGTCTTGAATCTTCCCATCAGGAATGTACATTTATATGGCAGTTTAAAGAGGGGGGTGTTACACTTTCCTACATTAAACATGGTTATAAAGGAACAATGCACATTTTCAAACTGCTACACATTTACATGTCATAAAATCCCTCATCCATACTTTGCGAAAAACAGTCCATGAAAAAGATAAAAACCGATACATTGGAGGAGTGGGCCTCAAACACTAAGGTCTGCAAAGCCTGCAGAGCGTTGGCAAACCAGATGATTAGGGGTTTGTAGAGTGGAGAGTCTTAAAGAGACAGCAGTTACATGAAAGGGTTTCAGACTGAGGCTAATAAATGTGTTTTCTAGAGCAGTGGTTGCCAAAGTGGGGGTCGGGACCCTTTGGGGGGTCGCGAGACATTGATAGGGGGTCATGGAATGTGTCCCAAAATCGAAAACTATGAACAATTCATGAACATTTTATCCATTATTGTGAGAATAAAAGCAAAAATTTGGGTGAAAGATAATATAAAATTATGCAAACAGAAAATATTTTATCTGTTTTTCACATTTCTTTGTTCAAGTTTGATGCCGTGAACTCAGCAAAGTGCACATTAGTCTGTAAATTTTCTATCGATCAGTTAAATTAAGTATCCTCAGGGAGGGTTTTGTTGGATTTTGTCTGCTTTTGGATTGTCCCGTTAGTGTTGTACCACAGCAGGGGGTCACCAGTCCCTAACGCTGCTATTTTGGGGGTCACAGGCGGAAAAGTTTGGGAACCCCTGGTCTAGAGCACCAGTGTGAGCAAAATCTATGTTTTTTTTTTACTATTATTGTCTGGCACATACTACAGGATTGAAACATCACAGATTTAGAGATGATAAACTTGACAATAACAAAAGACAGGTTGCTCAAAATCTCCCTATTTTTACTCTGGTCAAACAGGAAGAAGCTATAATGGTTGTGTTTGCCTTTTACTTTCTGAAAAAACACATTAAAAAGAAAAATGTCCATGGGAAAAAAAAGTCCTGGAGGTGTAGGGAATGTGGGCTCAGGCTCCAGCACAACTGCGGCAAGCCCAGGGTTCCAGAAAACTCAAAGCATTGCTAGGTGTCATACTTTAGCCAATAAAACATGACAAAAGGATACATCGACATCACATGACAAGGGATTTTGTACTTATTTTCATGTATTTACGTCCAGAGATTGAGGATTCAACGTTTTTTTGTTACTTCTATTAATTATACCCAGAGCAGTGATTCCCAACCTGTGGTCCACGGTCCCTTGGTGGGCCATGAAGGTCTTGCAAGTGGGCCGCCAAATCATTTCAAAAATAGAATGAGTTTAGTGGAGGGTAATTACACAAAGATAGAAATGTACAGAATAGTCTTTGAATTTTTAAATCTCAGGTAAGTTTTATAAGAATTTAAAATGCTCAAATAGCCATGTAAAAGAAAGGCCCTTTAAGAAAGCATGTTAGAGCCCAGTATGTTACATGAGCCAAAATGTAACAACAACCTGAAATGTACTTTTAAAAAAAAGAAAAGAAATAATATCCAAAATGTAACGACTGGTTGACAGTGTAAACTAAAGTGCTGAGCCTGGAATATAACAAAGAGAATACAGTAAAACCCAAAATGCAACCAGTTGTGGCAGTGTGGGCAAAAAGTTGTCATGTTTTGGGCATGGCAACTGTTACAATATTGACCAATCATTACACTTAAAGTTCTGTTACATTTTGTATTACATTTCAGGCTCAGCACTTCTGATACATTATCAACCAGTCATTACATTTTGGGTTTTGTTTCATTTTTTTGATTACATATTGGGTCACGGCATTATAAAGTCTCCATATTAATTGGGTCAGAGGAGGGCGACAAACATTTATTAAAATTAAAAGTGGGATCTGAGTTGGAAAAATTTGGGAACCACTGATCTAGAGATATCAAGATTCATTGAACGACTTCATATTTACCTACTCATAAACTAAATAAAATGTTGACCCAAACAAACCAATAAATTTACTTTTGTTACACAGAAAATTCACCGGAACAATTGATTAAGAAACGCATTGATAAGTGGAGTCAATTATGACATACCAAGTGTAAACCTTCAAACAAAAGTACAATCTACTCGTTATAAAACCACCTCAACCCTGCACACTTCATAATGATGCTTGAACACTTGAGGGGTGTTTCAGAGCTCCCTCTGCTGGTTGGCTTTAGTTGTGGGCAGAAATTACACCTCAATCATCTTGAGAGATGAGACGTGTGGTTTACCCTCATGCTATGTTGGATCATATCCAAAGTGTCATTTAAGATCCATGACATTGGATAAACTGGGGATGTTAACAATGAACAGTATAAAATGAATGATTCTTAAGAACATACTCCATCGAAATTCTGTCACATTGAGGTAAACAATGTGTTGTTTGATAATACTTCCATCTTTTGGGGTAGTGCATGTTGTAACTGGCTGAGATATGCTGCAGGGGATGCACCAGGTCTTTTCTATGAGGAGGAATATAAAACAGCTGCAAGGACTAATGGTTGAGATCTTTTAACAAGACATTACCTCATCATTGGATACTAAAGTAGCAGATTGGTGGGAGGTCAGTGCGATGAGATTTGACACCAAAGTGATACCCGACAGTGCTGATGTTCTTATATTCAATGAGAGAGAAAGAAATTGGCAGAAACTGGACACTGAGCTTGAAATACACTTCCATGTTTTGTTGTTTTGGCCTTGAGAAAACATTTTTCTGAAGAGGGATCAATAAATAATATCTAAGATTTACAAAGATCGAAGACAGAAAATGATTTGGATTAGCATCCTTACATGAGAATCTCTGCTGTGCTGGTCTGAGCTTTTCATTTCTGGTTTATTCCCACTGAAGGCTTTGTTTGGCAGAAAAGTCAGAGCACTAAAACGGGACAACTCCAGTTGATTCCTTCCTGATTCCTGTGCGATGTGATAGTGCAGAGGGGTAAAGTGGCTTCATGTTACTAAGTGGGCAAGTCATTGGGACCAAATGAAACACTGTTGTTTGTAAACCCCTTACCACCCTCCAAATTCTGGCCTATTTACCATGCCATGTTTCAGAGCTTTGTAGAACCATAAGGACAAAATTTGAAAGATTAAAGTCTCTAGTTTCAGAAAATATCATGTTTTTATACCTGGCTAAAGTCCACATCAGGATAAATGCAGCTGAAACACTTTTTTCCTCCTCAATTTTTAATACCAGTTTTTGAACACCATTAACTTCAAGACGCTTCATACCAGACATAGGACATCTGCCACATCACTTCTACACCTTGTCATCTCTATCTGGGTGAAATTTGAGCTTTCTAGGTAGACCCTTGTAGAAGTTAAAGAATTTTCAGTCTCAGGTGACCACACAACAGCAGATGTGTTTCCTTATTTTCCACAGTCTAGTCTGTGGACTATGCACGAACAAAACCAGCTATATAAGTGCTCAGTGTCCTCTTTGAAGTCAACTTTGCTTTTTCTGTGAAAATGTTAGCTAAAACTTGTTAAATTATAGCTCTCGAGCACAGATTGTGCTTCTTTGTTGCGCACATCAATAAAAATGATTATGCGTGGCAGAAATCGATTTTTCGTCAGTCTACTTACTTACGAAAGGCTTTGTGTGAACAGTAAGGCTTTTGGCGACTGTACTTGTGATTGACAGGGCCGATAGCCAAGGCACAAGCCTGTTAAGAGGCTTTACCCAACTGTAGCTAATGCCATTAGCCAGTCAAGCAGAGAGCGGTTGCTGCATAAATCAGGCTCCCCTGGCATCAAATCTCTATGTATTAAGATGGGAACCTTCTGTCTAAGGAAATAAAATATGCCAAGCTTTGCCTGATTCACATTAAGGAGGAAATGCTCTAAGACTGTGAAGCTGCTGTTATTGATGAGAACGGACACGACAGACAGACAGACAACGGACTTTACAGGAGAAATTTCACCACTTGGAATAATTTGATGAAACAACACTTTTGATATGTTTGAGCTCTGGATTCCTCTGGTGGAAAAGAGAGTGAATGTTCAAGGTGCGGGCTACAAACGTGACATAAGCTTAAGAGGTTAAATATTCCTCCCCATATGGGCAGACAAGAGAACAATATGTGCAATTCTGATTCCTTATGTTTCCCCGTCCTGCATCCATCACTCTTTCTCCTCTCCTCCTTTTCATCCAGCTGCTTCTCTTTACACCCTCTCAGTCAGTTACCCTCTCTCACTCCCAGCGCCCCATCTGTCTGCAGGAGGGATGAAGTCATGCACCGCAGGCGTGGTGCAGATCCCTCCACATTCTCTCTGCACCTCCCTGCACCTTCCACCCAGTCACCGGCATATGGGCGCATCATCGTGCCAATGCCACTCCCAGAACACCTGACTCTGTCTAGTCACGCATGGCGGGCATCGCACACACACACCCACACACAGCCGGACTCACCTAGGCGCACAGTAAAATGCACGCCACCAACCTTGCATGACGGGCATATCCTTGATTGTCCCCTGATGTTCCCCACTGCGAGCCTCACCACCAACTGTGGGTAATACGCACTCTGCGGACACCCTTCATTTCAGCTGGAGCACTTCTGACAGAAAGTGGAAAGAGTTACTTCATCTTTTGTTCCGGTGTGAGACTTAACTGCATGAATGACAGAGTGTGGCACTAACGCGCTCAGAGTTTAGAGGTTTTAATTCCCCCCCAGCACCAGCCATACTAAAAATATGTGCACTCACTGGAATGGTAAGGTAGTTAAGATAAAAGTGTTCACCATACAGCGTATGCTCGGCATCAGCACTGCAGTCTTTACTCAAAACTTTATCTTGGGATGTTGTGGCAGCAGTAGGTACCAGCACTTCATCTACAAAATGGGACCTTCACTTTGGCTAATTCAGTTGATGTCCTTCACTTTCCACCACCTGTGATTAAAGGGAGAGTCAAATACTGTAAATCTGTTCAGAACAGCAACAAAAAATGCATTTTGTATTTCTCAGATTGTTCTTCCGTCCTTGGGACAAACCTGCACTGCAGAGCAACTCAGAACTTACAAGTACTCACATTCAGCATCAATATTAAGATCTCTGTGATAAAGAAAAAGATTGTGTTTTGTTTGTTAAAGTGAAAATATACAAAGCACTTCAGGCTATCCTTGTTTTTTTCTTCTTGCATGCATCCAAGTCTTTCAAAGATAGTTCCCAGGGTCAGTCCAGGACAGAAAAAAAGCAGATTGTCTTGTTTCACAGCTAGTGAAGGTGTGAACATATGTCAGGAAGTTATTATTTCAACCTAGAATGTTTTGGTTGTTTCCCAGCTTTTCCTCATGTCTCTTGTGTCTGTTTAACTCATTGGCTGCCTGCCATTTTAGAGCATTTTGACCAATCTTTGAAGACCCACAGATTACTGTGGTCTTTGACTTTGTTCACACCAAAACTGCCAGAAGAAAGAGCTGACACTCTTTGATCAGGAGGAAGTGTTTTTTTCTACCTTTTTTGTTTTTCAGCAATTGGCAGGAGAACACAAGCTGGTTTCACCCAAAACATTAATTTCTGACCAAAAAACAGAAAAACAAGCTTTGAGTGTGAGCTGCCTGAACTTTTCCACCTATTGTTTAATGTTTGCCATTGTCTCTCTGTCAGCTCTTCTCATAATCTTTGCTGATCTCTCATCCAAAGAGAGCACTGCTGCCACCTACAGGGCTTGGTTAGTCACTAAATGAGTTTACAAGCATGAGATTGATGGATGAGCTCCAGCGGATCATCCCCCAGATGACCCCATTAAAAAATGTCATCTACAGATGTCAATGATAGTGAATGAGTTACCTTGCTACAATAGCGTCTTGCATCTTCATAAGGACCAGTCAGTGTGTTTACATGGACACAGTGGAGGAGCTGTTTGTCTTTTGATAATCAAAGTTGTGAGTGTATCAGACTAGTTTAGGTTCACCTGAAGAGGAAACAACACTCTAGCAACAATGGTTGAGGAAATACAGCTGTAGCTCTTTATGTTTTTATGTATACTTGTGCCATGGTGTTTGTTATGTATGAACGCAGCGACCAGATTTATCATGATCATCTGCTTCATTACCCGGCTGAAATTTGTTGCACTGAGCACATGTTAAGCATGTCTAGCGTTTCTAGCGGTTGACGATGACTGTTGAGAGGAGCTGCATCCCTGTGCTCGTGCATGTAGTACCACACTGAAGAACACCTCGCTGAAGCTTGCTAAAGCAGAGAAGTGTATTGTGCTTGAATATTGTTTACTTGTGGTGATGTAAGCCAAATGAGACAGACTTTAGAGTCAAAGTCAAACTGTTTACATTCATTTGAATGGTCCAATCTAGTGGTGACTAAGCTCATAGTTTGACTTCTGAAGCTGCATGTAAACGTGTAAATGGTGTAGCCAGAAATTAACCTGCAGCAGGACCTGAATAAAAGTGGACGGGCCACTTAAATAATGCCATAAAACCAAACCAGAGGTGTCAGACTGACCAAGTTATAGTTATAACAGATTACTAACAAAACAAAAGCTGCTTGATTGTGTGGTCCAAGACAAGAAGTGGGCACGGTTAGACCCAGCCGGGCCTGCTTGTAGATATGTGGCAGAAAAGTTTGCATCATAGTGTTGGTATCTGAGGACCCAGGATAAGATTAAACTGTCCCTGGGAAAAGATGTCTGAGGTTAGCTGTTATTATCCAAAAATACAACTAAGGGTGCAATGACACTGACCAACTGTGCTGTCCATGGGCACACTTCAGACGTAAAGTCCACCTCGTTTGACCAGTGTGACTGCAAGTAAACCGCACTTGGGCACGGCCTACTTCCCCGGCTCGGCACACTTGGAAGAGGTGTGCTGAAGGGTGGCTCACTTCATGGGGGTGCCATGCATACATGATGCATCATGCATGATGTATGATCACTGTGACCGGTCCTCTCGAAAATCATTTTAAGCAATAGCGGGGTGTTAGAGGGCTGTATCGGTCCAAACCACCTTGACAGAAGCCAAAAAGTGGATAAAGTTGCAACCATGCTCTCCATGTTCTGTAATCTGCTGACTCATACGCCGTGCGTAACTCGGCACTCTGACTTTAGTCTGGTTCATGTTGGAGTATTGTGACTGCCGACCATACTGTCCTTGGGCCAAGCGGCACTGTGGGGGTTAATCACGCTTCAATACAGCCTGGTTTGAATGGCCAGTGTGACCGCACCCAAGGGCCTATCCCAATTTTCCCCTTAGCCCTCCACCTTTTTACCCCTTTGTCTACCCCTTACCCTTGGTCCTCTGTTTTGAGGGCCAAGGAGAAGGGGTGAAAAGCACCCCGGTGAAAGGAGACACTACTTGATTCCCACCATAGACTGTATAATGAGTGGACGTAACGACGTTCGGCTCAAACTGAAGCCTCCAGCAGATGCCCCGCCCCCTGGTGTCTGGCTGCAGTATAGGTCATAAGCCCCGCCCCCTGGTGTCTGGCTGCAGTATAGGTCATAAGCCCCGCCTCCCCATGTATTCCAGATATGAGCCGGGAAAACTTTAAAAAATTACGATACCTCGTAGAAACTTTTCTCTCATCCTTACGCTAAGGTAGTATGACGATGTCATCTGGCTGCATGGTGTTCAGGTGTTTTTTTTTCTGAGAAGTTGGTTTCTCATTAGTTATTGGACGTTAAAAACCGCGATATAAGTTTCGTTTTACGATAGTTGACAGCTGCCGTTTGTGAGTAGTTTTTACCGGGGATATAAGAAACTTCGGGAAAGAGCCAAAAGGAGACTAAACCTTCTGAAGAAGAAGAAATAAATATTTTTATTCCTCTTTTTTACTTGGCTCCACCGGAAATTCTCTACTGCGCAGACTCTGGCTGCACAATGGCGGCTGGAGAAACGGGTTTTTTTGGCTTCAAAAACGTAGAACGGTGACAGTCGGAAGCACGCTGTCCATTCTATATACAGTCATTGATTCCCACCACGTCCTCACCCCTTGCCCTACGATTTATGTTGAGGAGGAAAGAATTAAGATTTAAAAAAAGATTAAAATGCGAGTGTCATGCTTAATGACTTGCATTTGCGCGTTTCCTTATATCCTTGGTGTGTCATGTGGTCAGCAGTGTATCATGGGAAATTTCTCATACCCCTTCCTCTCAGGTGTTGTCCCTGTTTGCCTTTGTTTCCAAGGCTGAGTATCCCTTCCCCTTAACCTTACGGAGGATTGGGAAACCCCTTCATTAAACGTGAACGTGCAAAACTGAGGACTAAAGGGTTAAACAAGGGCTATGGGGTACAAGTGGGATTGGCCTTCAAGTGGTGTCACTTGGAGAGTTTGGTTCAACTTTTAACAAATTTGGCTACAGAAACTTCCAGTTATGAATAATTTCTGTTTCATCGTCCTCAAATTTGAGAAGAGGGAGTAAAGGTGGGAACTGTGTTGTGTTGTACGTGCTTGAGGACGGGGTATCATTTCAGTTCCAGGAGCTGTCATGCTATTCACACACTCACACACACACACACGGTAATGTATGCACAAACACAACCTGAGAGTCAGACTTGGAAAGAGGCAGGTAGGAAAATGATGGTAATTATCGTTAGTTCTTTGTGATTAGCCAAGAGTGTCACACAGACACACACACTCTGGGGTGCCTTAGTGTGACGGAAAATAGCAGCGTGTGTGTGTGTGTGTGTGTGTGTGTTGTGAGATAGCATTCAGGTGACACGAATCGCTAGGAATACAGATGTGGATGAAAAACAGAGAACACAGAAAAGCAGAAACAGAGGAGGAGAAAGTTTTTTCTCCCCTGCAGGTGATGTCTGACCTTCACTACAACTCCTTTCCTTTCTGTCCATCCTCCTTTTCCTCCTGCCTTCACTCATCCCCTCCTTCTCTCTCTCTCTCTCTCTGTATCCCTGTAGTTCAGCGCTGGGTTGCGTGGCAGGTAATTTGCGCGCTATTGGAGATTAAAGTTTAATTAGTGAGTGAGGTGTCATTTGGGTCTTAGTTGAGTGGAAAAAGGCAGCAGCGTGCATGATTGTGTGTGTGTGTGTGTGTGTGTGTGTGTGTGTGTGTCCCTCCTGCTCGCTCGCTCACCCTAACACATCAAGGCTCATCACCAAGAGAGAAAGAGAGTGGGAGTAGAGGATCCAATTCCTCCTTTCATCAACCAAGAACAAAGGATTCAGTTACCCCCCCCTCTCTCTCTCCTCCTCACCCCTTTTCCTCCTCCTCTTCCTCCTCCTTCCCCTCTGCTCCTGAGTTAAGTTGGCAGAGATCCACAGCCATATTCACACTTTCTGCTCCCTGGTGAGACACACACACACACACACACATACACACATCACCTCCAGCGCCACCGTCACACTGCGCCACATGCTGGAGAGAGAGAAAAAAAAAAAAAAAAACGAGTGAGAGTTAACTTTGTCTCCCTTCATTCACCTGTGAAAACTGACCGATAGATGTGTCACCTACAGGGAGAGATTCAGTCTGTTTTTTCCTTCCCTCAATCTGTTTTTCACTTCCCACAATCTGTTTTCATGGCTCTCTCTCTGACATGAAGTGTTATAACTTTGTCATCTGTCTCTCAACTTGTTTATTTCCNCTCTGGATTCCTCTGGTGGAAAAGAGAGTGAATGTTCAAGGTGCGGGCTACAAACGTGACATAAGCTTAAGAGGTTAAATATTCCTCCCCATATGGGCAGACAAGAGAACAATATGTGCAATTCTGATTCCTTATGTTTCCCCGTCCTGCATCCATCACTCTTTCTCCTCTCCTCCTTTTCATCCAGCTGCTTCTCTTTACACCCTCTCAGTCAGTTACCCTCTCTCACTCCCAGCGCCCCATCTGTCTGCAGGAGGGATGAAGTCATGCACCGCAGGCGTGGTGCAGATCCCTCCACATTCTCTCTGCACCTCCCTGCACCTTCCACCCAGTCACCGGCATATGGGCGCATCATCGTGCCAACGCCACTCCCAGAACACCTGACTCTGTCTAGTCACGCATGGCGGGCATCGCACACACACACCCACACACAGCCGGACTCACCTAGGCGCACAATAAAATGCACGCCACCAACCTTGCATGACGGGCATATCCTTGATTGTCCCCTGATGTTCCCCACTGCGAGCCTCACCACCAACTGTGGGTAATACGCACTCTGCGGACACCCTTCATTTCAGCTGGAGCACTTCTGACAGAAAGTGGAAAGAGTTACTTCATCTTTTGTTCCGGTGTGAGACTTAACTGCATGAATGACAGAGTGTGGCACTAACGCGCTCAGAGTTTAGAGGTTTTAATTCCCCCCGGCACCAGCCATACTAAAAATATGTGCACTCACTGGAATGGTAAGGTAGTTAAGATAAAAGTGTTCACCATACAGCGTATGCTCGGCATCAGCACTGCAGTCTTTACTCAAAACTTTATCTTGGGATGTTGTGGCAGCAGTAGGTACCAGCACTTCATCTACAAAATGGGACCTTCACTTTGGCTAATTCAGTTGATGTCCTTCACTTTCCACCACCTGTGATTAAAGGGAGAGTCAAATACTGTAAATCTGTTCAGAACAGCAACAAAAAAATGCATTTTGTATTTCTCAGATTGTTCTTCCGTCCTTGGGACAAACCTGCACTGCAGAGCAACTCAGAACTTACAAGTACTCATAATCAGCATCAATATTAAGATCTCTGTGATAAAGAAAAAGATTGTGTTTTGTTTGTTAAAGTGAAAATATACAAAGCACTTCAGGCTATCCTTGTTTTTTTCTTCTTGCATGCATCCAAGTCTTTCAAAGATAGTTCCCAGGGTCAGTCCAGGACAGAAAAAAAGCAGATTGTCTTGTTTCACAGCTAGTGAAGGTGTGAACATGTGTCAGGGAGTTATTATTTCAACCTAGAATGTTTTGGTTGTTTCCCAGCTTTTCCTCATGTCTCTTGTGTCTGTTTAACTCATTGGCTGCCTGCCATTTTAGAGCATTTTGACCAATCTTTGAAGACCCACAGATTACTGTGGTCTTTGACTTTGTTCACACCAAAACTGCCAGAAGAAAGAGCTGACACTCTTTGATCTGGAACTGTTTTTTTCTACCTTTTTTGTTTTTCAGCAATTGGCAGGAGAACACAAGCTGGTTTCACCCAAAACATTAATTTCTGACCAAAAACAGAAAAAACAAGCTTTGAGTGTGAGCTGCCTGAACTTTTCCACCTATCGTTTAATGTTTGCCATTGTCTCTCTGTCAGCTCTTCTCATAATCTTTGCTGATCTCTCATCCAAAGAGAGCACTCCTGCCACCTACAGGGCTCAGTTAGTCACTAAACGAGTTTACAAGCATGAGATTGATGGATGAGCTCCAGCGGATCATCCCCCAGACAGCCCCATTAAAAAATGTCATCTACATATGTCAATGATAGCCAATGAGTTACCTTGCTACAATAGCGTCTTGCATCTTCATAAGGACCAGTCAGTGTGTTTACATGGACACAGTGGTTCAACTGAGGTCATATCTGAATGGTTAAGTCACAGTGGAGGAGCTGTTTGTCTTTTGATAATCAAAGTTGTGAGTGTATCAGACTAGTTTAGGTTCACCTAAAGAGGAAACAACACTCTAGCAACAATGGTTGAGGAAATACAGCTGTGGCTCTTTATGAATTTATGTATAATTGTGCCACGGTGTTTGTTATGTATGAACACAGCGACCAGATTTATCATGATCATCTGCTTCATTACCCGGCTGAAATTTGTTGCACTGAGCACATGTTAAGCATGTCTAGCGTGTCTAGCGGTTGTCGATGACTGTTGAGAGGAGCTGCATCCCTGTGCTCGTGCATGTAGTACCACACTGAAGAACACCTCGCTGAAGCTTGCTAAAGCAGAGAAGTGTATTGTGCTTGAATATTGTTTACTTGTGGTGATGTAAGCCAAATGAGACAGACTTTAGAGTCAAAGTCAAACTGTTTACATTCATTTGAATGGGCCAATCTAGTGGTGACTAAACTCATAGTTTGACTTCTGAAGCTGCATGTAAACGTGTAAATGGTGTAGCCAGAAATTAACCTGCAGCAGGACCTGAATAAAAGTGGACAGGCCACTTAAATAATGCCATAAAACCAAACCAGAGGTGTCAGACTGACCAAGTTATAGCTATAACAGATTACTAACAAAAAAAAAAGCTGCTTGATTGTGTGGTCCAAGACAAGAAGTGGGCACGGTTAGACCCAGCCGGGCCTGCTTGTAGATATGTGGCAGAAAAGTTTTGCAACATAGTAAACCGCACTTGGGCACGGCCTACTTCCCCGGCTCGGCACACTTGGAAGAGGTGTGCTGAAGGGTGGCTCACTTCATGGGGGTGCTATGCATACATGATGCATCATGCATGATGTATGATCACTGTGACCGGTCCTCTCGATAATCATTTTAAGCAATAGCGGGGTGTTAGAGGGCTGTATCGGTCCAAACCACCTTGACAGAAGCCAAAAAGTGGATGAAGTTGCAACAATGCTCTCCATGTTCTCTAATCTGCTGACTCATACGCCGTGCGTATCTCGGCACTCTGACTTTAGTCTGGTTCATGTTGGAGTATTGTGACTGCCGACCATACTGTCCTTGGGCCAAGTGGCACTGTGGGGGTGAATCACGCTTCAATACAGCCTGGTTTGAATGGCCAGTGTGATCGCACCCAAGGGTCTATCCCAATTTTCCCCTTAGCCCTCCACCTTTTTACCCCTTTGTCTATCCCTTCCCCTTGGTCCTCTGTTTTGAGGGCCAAGGAGAAGGGGTGAAAAGCACCCCGGTGAAAGGAGACACTACTTGATTCCCACCTGTATAATGTAGACTGTATAATGTAATGTAATGTAGACTGTATAATGAGTGGATGTAACGACGTTCAGCTCAAACTGAAGTCTCCAGCAGATGCCCCGCCCCCTGGTGTCTGGCTGCAGTATAGGTCATAAGCCCCGCCCCCTGGTGTCTGGCTGCAGTATAGGTCATAAGCCCCGCCCCCTGGTGTATTGCTGCAGTATAGGTCATAAGCCCCGCCTCCCCATGTATTCCAGATATGAGCCGGGAAAACTTGAAAAAATTACGATACCTCGTAGAAACGTTTCTCTCATCTTTACACTAAGGTAGTATGACGATGTCATCTGGCTGCATGGTGTTCGGGTGTTTTTTTTTCTGAGAAGTTAGTTTCTCATTAGTTATCTGACGTTAAAAAACATGTTATAAGTTTTGTTTTACGATAGTTGACAGCTGCCGTTCGTGAGTAGTTTTTACCGGGGATATAAGAAACTTTGGGAAAGAGCCAAAAGGAGACTAAACCTTCTGAAGAAGAAGAAATAAATATTTTTATTTCTCTTTTTTACTTGGCTCCACCGTAAATTCTCTACTGCGCAGACTCTGGCTGCACAATGGCGGCTAGAGAAACTGTTTTTTTTGGCTTCAAAAACGTAGAACGGTGACAGGCGGAAGCACGCTGTCCATTCTATATACAGTCATTGATTCCCACCACGTCCTCACCCCTTGCCCTAGAATTTATGTTGAGTAGGAAATAATTAAGATTTAAAAAAAGATTAAAATGCGAGTGTCATGCTTAATGACTTGTATTTGCGCGTTTCCTTATATCCTTGGTGTGTCATCTAGTCAGCAGTGTATCATGAGAAATTTCTCATACCCCTTCCTCTCAAGTGAGGTCCCTGTTTGTCTTTGTTTCCAAGGCTGTGTATCCCTTCCCCTTAACCTTACGGAGGATTGGGAAACCCCTTCATTAAACGTGAACGCGCAAAACTGAGGATCTAAAGGGTTAAACAAGGGCTATGGGGTACAAGTGGGATTGGCCTTAAAGTGGTGTCACTTGGAGAGTTTGGTTCAACTTTTAACAAATTTGGCTACAGAAACTTCCAGTTATGAATAATTTCTGTGTCATCGTCCTCAAATTTGAGAAGAGGGAATAAAGGTGGGAACTGTGTTGTGTTGTACGTGCTTGAGGACGGGGTATCATTTCAGTTCCAGGAGCTGTCATGCTATTCACACACTCACACACACACACACACCGTAATGTATGCACAAACACAACCTGAGAGTCAGACTTGGAAAGAGGCAGGTAGGAAAATGATGGTAATTATCGTTAGTTCTTTGTGATTAGCCAAGAGTGTCACACAGACACACACACTCTGGGGTGCCTTAGTGTGACGGAAAATAGCAGCGTGTGTGTGTGTGTGTGTGTGTGTGTGTGTGTGTGTTGTGAGATAGCATTCAGGTGACACGAATCGCTAGGAATACAGATGTGGATGAAAAACAGAGAACACAGAAAAGCAGAAACAGAGGAGGAGAAAGTTTTTTCTCCCCTGCAGGTGATGTCTGACCTTCACTACAACTCCTTTCCTCTCTGTCCATCCTCCTTTTCCTCCTGCCTTCACTCATCCCCTCCTTCTCTCTCTCTCTGTATCCCTGTAGTTCAGCGCTGGGTTGCGTGGCAGGTAATTTGCGCGCTATTGGAGATTAAAGTTTAATTAGTGAGTGAGGTGTCATTTGGGTCTTAGTTGAGTGGAAAAAGGCAGCAGCGTGCATGATTGTGTGTGTGTGTGTGTGTGTGTGTGTCCCTCCTGCTCGCTCGCTCACCCTAACACATCAAGGCTCATCACCAAGAGAGAAAGAGAGTGGGAGTAGAGGATCCAATTCCTCCTTTCATCAACCAAGAACAAAGGATTCAGTTATCCCCCCCCTCTCTCTCTCCTCCTCACCCCTTTTCCTCCTCCTCTTCCTCCTCCTTCCCCTCTGCTCCTGAGTTAAGTTGGCAGAGATCCACAGCCATATTCACACTTTCTGCTCCCTGGTGAGACACACACACACACACATACACACATCACCTCCAGCGCCACCGTCACACTGCGCCACATGCTGGAGAGAGAGAGTTTTTTTTTTTTTTTGCTCACTCTCAATTGAAACAGAGGGAAGTAAGTGGACACTTTTGACTGGCTATCTACACAGTGGATGTCCCTCTCTAAGTCAGACAAAAAAGGAAGGGAGTTAGACAAAAAGTGAAGGGTGTTAGACAAAAGTACCGAGAGAGAGACTGTACTTCACAATATTGAAACAGTAGACAGAGAGTTGTTGTTTATTTCCTGACAACTCTTGGTCTTAATCATGTGCACATCAAACGTGCCAGATGGTCACACGTACACACACGCGCACACACACATATATACACATACACACACATTTGGAAAGCTGTTTGCTAATGAAAGGGGAGTCTGAATCCCAGCACCGCTGTTATTTCACCAGCTCAAGACAGTAAAGCAAATCAATAGGCAGCACGGCCCCGCGATAACTATCTCCGTTTCTCCTCTCCTCCCTGCATCTCTCCATCCCTCCCCTCCCTCACATCTGCCTTGATCTCCCAGCTCTCCCTCTCCCTCCCACTCATGTGCCCTCAATCTCTCCCTCTCCCCTTTCCTTTCTTTTTGTCCCCCAGCTTCCTTCATCTCGCAGCGTTTTCGCCTCTTACTTTTTTATCTCCACTCTTTCACTCCACTTACCTCACCTCGCCCTCACTCACTCCCCTCTCTCTCTCTCTCTCATATCATATTTCCCATGCCTCCTTTCCCGTCACTCCACTTCTCTCACCTATACCCGCCTGTCCGTCTTCCATTTCTTCCCAATCTTTCCGCATCTGCTCTTCCCTCCTCACACCACATCATCCCTCCTTCCTTCCTTCCTCCTCCAGATCTTTTCAGCCCTGTCAGATCAAATGTCCTCTCCCACCTCTCTCCTCGCTCTCTCCTCCTTGCATTTCGGTTATCTGCCATCAGCGTATGGGTGGCTAGCCCCCTTTTAGTGTCGACCCTGTCCGTCTCCGTCTGCTGATGGAGTAAAGTATTCCCCAGTCTGGCTCTCAGGTGACAGAGGAGAATGGTGAAGGGGAGAGGAGAGAGCCGGCCACCAGAGACACCTTTAGGTAAGCTGCCAGGGGGCACGCATTCGTTTATTCTTCTCCTCCAGCTGAGGGATGGAGAATAAAAGACACAGAGACAGATATTTTTCACCTAACAGATTATCACCAGCTGTCATCATTTAAGTGATCAACAGCAGAGGAATGATCAGTCATGAGATGATCTCTTCAGACTTTTTCTCTCATTTTAGCCTCATTGGTTCATGTGGTTAACACTGCTTTCGATCGGTGTTTCTCAATATGGGGGTGGAGACCCCACATGGGGTCGCCTGGAATCCAAATGGGGTCCCTTGAAACAAGTAGTAAATGGAAAAAAAAAGACCAATAAAAATATTTCCTTCAGTTATTTTATTTTATTTTGAATTGAAACGCAACACACTCAACAAATGTATTTCACTTTTAGCTATTTAGTTAGCATTTTACTATCAAGTATTTTAGTATATTTAGTATGTTACTATTAAGTGTTTGAGCAATTTCAATATTCAACAAGTGAGTTTTTTGTAGGTCTTGGCATGTTAGTTTTTCTGTAAAAATGTTGTGCATATAGGTTGAAGTAGCTGGCGGGGCTGTCAAATTCTGTCAATAGGGGGCGCTACCGAGTGTTGTACCTTTCTGAAAGCTCCAAAGTCATACATTTTTCGCATTCCCTTGGGGGTAGGCAAATTTCCCTGACTTTTTGAGCAGGTTTAGGCATCCAAAAATATGATTTATTATTGTGAA
This sequence comes from Thalassoma bifasciatum, assembly GCA_008086565.1. NCBI lineage: Eukaryota > Metazoa > Chordata > Actinopteri > Labriformes > Labridae > Thalassoma > Thalassoma bifasciatum. The sequence continues at coordinate 27,079 of RPOG01002950.1, read as the reverse complement.
GACAGAAAGAAAGAAAGAAAGAAAGAAAGAAAGAAAGCAACATGTCACATGGCCATGAGTGGTATCACCGAACTCGACTTGTGTCACAGGTCTTGAATAAGTACTTTTTGGGCTGATAGCTTGCTGTTTTCTATTTTTTTGATTTTTCCCTGTTTGCCTTGGGTTACAATAGGGCCCCAACCATACCTATGGTCCTCAGGCTCAGTCCCTAATTATAAGGTATTTCAATGTTTTTAGTATTTTATTGTTATTTTTTCTAGTATTTTAAGTATTTAATGATAAATATTTAAGTAATTTGTGTATCCTATTACTAAGTATCTGAGTATTTGCAGATCCAAGCTGTTTGTTTTCTCTTACTATTTTCCTGGATTCAGTATTTTAGCATTTTTAGTATCTAATTATTAAGTTTTTAAAAAAATATTTTTTAGCATTTTATTGTGGAGTATTTTGGTTTCTTATAGTATTTTTGTACCCCAGGAATTTTTTTTTATTTTTTTTTTTAGGGATTCAGTATTTTTTTTGTGTGTCTTTAATTGCCCCTCAGGGATAAATACCCCTGTTTAAGGAAAATACAGTTGCCACTTTGTGATCTAATCCTTGCTACTCTGAATTTGCAACACAGGAAGGAAAAAAAAAAAAGAATGATGGAATAAAATGTTTCTGGGGTCCCCATTAATTTTGTGATGTCGAAATGGGGTCACAGCCCAAAAAGGTTGAGAACAACTGCTTTAGATAGCAGAGAGTAAAGAATGTCCATCAATAAAATAAAGAGCCAGGTTACATTTGCTCTGCTTGGTGAGGTTGGAGTTGGTAGATGAGCACTGGTAGGACAAAACCAGGATTCACTAATGTTACATGTTACAGACATGTCTCAGAGCACCAGGCTGTGAGTAGCTGTAAATGTAGCCATCTATCAAACTACGCTTCAGACTTTCAAAGTTTGCTTGTTGTCATGTTTCAAACAACAGGGCAATGTAACTGTTTATAAATACATTCTTTAGACCTGTTGCATCCAGTTAAAAGTACTCTTGAACAAAGAAAAGTAGTATTAAAAAGAAGATCTGATCTCCATTTATCTTTCAAAATAAATTATATTAAGGATGATATCATTATGACAGTTTGCATGAGTCCTCTGGTTAAACGAGTGGCTGCAATCCACTTTGAAAAGATAGTCCTCACTGTCCCTTTAAAAATACCAAACAAAGAAATAGCAACGAGTTGGAAGAAAAAAACAAAGAGATGGTTATTTTTAACCCACAGGTTGCAGAGAAGGACAACTGAGGCAGAAATGGCTGCTTGAAATCCTCTGTCCTTCAGGCGATGGGTTCAGTGTAGCAGACCAATAACCTGCCTACACCTGTATCACCTAAGACGAGGTCACACACTCACACACACTCACACACAGGCACAAACAACAGACACACAGCACTGCTGCTACAGGGCAAGGAAAGGGTATTAAGATAGAGGACAGTGGAGGACAGGGCACAGCGTAGAGGACACAGACAGAGCAGAGGAGGATGTGGGACGTGTGTTTGCATGAGAGCGAGAGAGAGAGAGAGAGAGAGAGAGAGAGAGAGAGACAGCAGGAGCGACACGGCATCATCAATTAGATGAACCAAAGTGGCACAAAGAGGGAGCAGGTGCAAATCAGTGTGTGTGAGAGTGAATCAGTGCACATTTGTTCACGTGCGTAAGTGTAAGTGTGTGTGTGTGTGTACGTGTAAATGAGAGGAGGGATGGGTTACATGAGAATGGAGCACACCATGAACCCCAGCAGGGATGTCTCACCAAAAAACCTGCTCCAACACCCAATCCCTCTGCTTCAGTGGAGCGCTCCACCCCATTACCTGGAAAGGGTAAATGAGGGGGGGGGGGCGTTTTTGTGTCTGTGTCTGTGTGAAAGGCAGATGTGCTTTTGCTGGACTCAAATGGGTCACGGTGAAATAGGAGCCAGTTTGTATCTTTTTCAGCATGAGATACAACTCTAACATGGTTCAAAAGACTTTGCTGAAATCCCTCTAAGCTCAATTATTTCAGGTGCTGCTCTGAAATTGAAAGAATACGATTACAAGCTCATGGCAACACAGCTGGAATATATTTCATTATTCTTCTCACTGCTGAATCCGTGTATCATTCATTTAGTTATGAATCAAAATCAAACAGTTTGTTTTTAGTTTTTTTCCTTTTTAAAGTGAAAACAAATAAATGAAAATCCATTTGTTTTTCAATATCCTATGTGTTAGTTTGATCAAATAAAGGGAAGTTGAATTACAGGAGACTGGCTAATAAAGATTTAATTATTTTATTTAACCGATCATGACTAGGAAGCTGTAGAAGTTCAAACGAGTTAAACCAGTGACTCTGGCAACATTACAGCCTACAAAAAATCGGCAGGATCTTTCATGTGTATTTGTTTCCTTCCAAAATAAGCCATGTATTTCCTGTTAAAGGTAGGGTCTGTTGGAATTTTCATTACTGTTTGTGGACATCTAAACTGGGCTCCTCCTTAATGGCTCAGTGCCAGCGGCAGCCCATGCCCACTGCCTCTGACTGTTGCTAAGTGAACACACTCAACAGCCCAGCGAGCACCTGCAGCACTGAGTTTCTATTGAATTCAGAGCCGTACACCTGACTTCCTGCAGGGTAATGAGGTATCCTGCAAACATGGTATCATTCTTTCTTTGTGTCATGGCTGCTATCGTAGCCGCTCTCAGCTTCTTCCACTCGCTATCATCAACACGCAAAGATATGTGCGCACGCTGTGAGTGGCTGGTCACCATATCTACTCTCCCCCCAGAAACATACCAAGACAACGAAAACATCAACATACAGGCAGAGGAGGGGGTGAGATGGACACAGACACTGACACACGTGTATAATGATGATAAATTTTATTTAAAAAGCGCTTTTCTGAACACTCAAAGACGCTGCACAGAGGATAAAAACATCAAGTTAAACAGTACAATAATAGTGACAATAAAACCCATAAGAAAAACAAGACAAAACAAAACCATTGAATACATTAAAGAGCAGTTAGACATTAACAGCAGTTTAATGTGATGTGTTTTGAGGAGGGTTTTGAATGTTGACAGGTTCAGGCAGGCTCGGATGTGTAATGGTGCGGTGTTCCAGAGAGTGGGGGCGGTGACAGAGAAAGCTCTGTCACCCCAGGTTTGGTGCTTGGTGTCTGGAAGTAGGGAGAGGAGGTGGGCTTCAGATGATCGGAGGTTATAGGAGGGGTTGTAGTGGTAGGAGGGGGCCTGGTTGTGGAGGTACTTTGGTGGTGATGAGGAGAAGTTTGAAGTATATAGGCCCATAGATGATGATTGAGGAGGCTTATTCCTGTAAAACTTGACATTTTATTTTTAGGAAAATCCTGCAGACCCTACCTTTAAGTTTGTAATCAGCTTCACCTGCTAACTCTGTGGTGAACCCTTGCACTTTCCACATTTATTAAGTTACATGACCTGAGACTCTGCATACTGATGACAGCAATGTGGCTGCTTCCTGCAAACAGCGGCTGCTTCAACACCTTGGGTCTTGTCGTCATACTTAGGAGTCAGTGGTTTAGCTCTTTTGAATAAAACGTAGCTGTCAATCCCTGTGCATGCGACTACCATCAAGTCAGTTACATCTACGCTTTCTTAACAAAGAAGCTACTCCACTTTTAACTTACAGATTAAGATGAACAAACAAATTAAATAGTTAAACAAAAATCAGCCCGTAATTCAACTTACCTTTATTTGGTCAATTTTTCAGTGTTTTTTATTCTTAACTAACTGTCAATTGAATGAATGATACATGGATTCATCTTGCAACATAAATTTTTCATTCATGAACATATATACACAAATATATCTATATAAACACATACGCATTCAGTATATGCTGTTCAAATAGATAAATTACAGTCAAAAAAAGGGGGGGGATAATCATTAAGTGTTAGCAAAGTAAAGATGTGGGAAAAACAGAATGAAATAAGAGAAGGATCAGGATGTTTTGTGGTTTACTTGGTTAAAAAAAACTGCATGGTTAGTTTTTTGAATGACTTTAAGTTGGTGCTGGTCCTGATGCATTGTGAAGTTTTGGAAATGGACAGGAAGTAAGTAAGTTGTTTACAGATTGAAAGTCAAATAAACATAGTTGCAGCCGGTTGACGTCAGATATGGAAAGAATTCTGAAACAAAGGAGAAGAGCTGCTGAGTCTATGGGATAAGTAATTAACCAATAAGATTTGAGGGATTGTGGAAGTAACTTCAAAAACTTGCTTCAGTTTATTTTGCTTTGTTTTCTCCTCTTGTCCAATCATTCTCCAGCATTCTGTCCTCCTTGTGCTCCTCTGTTTCCTCCTCGCTGATGGAATACAAAGTAGCTCTGCGGCCCACTTTACAGCCCCCCGAAAACCCCTCTGTGTGAGTGTGTGTGAGTGTGTGTGTGTGTGTGAGGTGGAACCCTCATGAGAAAAGCATGAAAGTGTGTGGGCATGGTTGAGGTTATCAATACGATGGGAACATGAACCTTCACAGCACCTCCTTCTGTGTCTCTTTGTTCTACTTCTTCTTCTTGTCCGAGTTTCACTCCCTTTGCGCTCTGGAAGGTGAGCCAGAGTCCAACACTGCCCTCACTCCAGCACACACACACACACACACACACACACACACACACACACACACACACACACACACACTGCAGGGGTGATGCAGGCAGTCTAGTTTGATCATAAAAGCTCTCATCAAACCTTCACGTAATTGCAAACACATACATTTCATGCTGCATTTTTTCATGCATGTGCATACATTAGGAAGCGTTCACACAAGCTGCAAGTGATTCATGTTTTTAAGTCGCCTACCTACACACAGACACTGACTCACTTGCACATAGGCGTGCAGCAGGTAATGAGCAATCAGTTTTCCTTTTTCCAATTCCTGTCACAGGCCCCTGTTTCCAAGACAACCCCTCGCTGGAACCAAGCAGAACCTATGTGATGTGTACATGTGTGCGCTTGATTGTCTTTTTCTCCCCGCTCATCCCTCTCTCCTCTCTCCTCTCTCCACTCCCCGCCCGGCCTGTCGCTCCGTTGCCATGTAAACAAAGAAAGGTTTAGTCCTTCAAAGGGCAACGCTCCGCAGCTGTCCGCTGGAGGTGACCGCGCTGAAAGACGGAGAGCCAGAGACAGATAGAAAGGAGATAAAGGAGAGCTCTTGTGCGGAGGAGCAGAAGGGTGGGCTGCTTGATTTTGGGTCAAGGCTGAAAATGCTGGGAAAAAGAGAAAAGGATATTCAAAGAAGTAGGTCTGCAGGATTTGTCCTTTCACAGCCCACACACTCATCTCCTGTCCATTGTTCAGTCAGAGTGAAGTGATTCAGTGTTATGGCCCAGAACACCTAAAGCGATTTATGTATATATATATATAAATACGTTCTTTTAAAACACGGCACACGCTATAGAAGCAGTTTGAGTGTGGATTGTGTTGCGTGAAATGCATACCACTCTCACAGGAAAAGCTCACTCGGTGTACAATGTGACAGATGGTCATGTTTGTCCTGGGATGCGAGAAATGCCAAATGAATTAAAAGTTTGTTTGCTAACGTCAAATCTAAGCGTGAGATCCAGCATTCATGATGTCAGTGATAAACAGCACAGGAATGATCAGTCATGGGATGATCTTGTCCTCGAGTGTTGACTTTGCACTGCTTTGATGATAGAAGGCAAAGCAAATGATGTGGATCCTTTTTTTTCTCTCTCTTAAAGGGACAGTGAGGAGTTTCTAGGTTATTTTGAAAAAGTCTTATCTCATGATATATCCCTGATCATAATCCACAATTTAAAATCAGCTTTAAAATAAGCTAAAGCTATGTTTACAGTAAGATTTACATTAGCTCAAAGTTGCTCTGACAATAGGACGCTGGCTGATGAAGTTTGCTACTGAAAAGAGAGAAGAATTTTTCTTATCTCAATTTCTGTGATTTATTTAGTTGTAACAGTGAAAACAGGAGCTGGACTGGGATAGAAAAGGGACAGAAGAGCAGAAGAAAGCTAAATAGGAGCGTGATCAAGGGCTAATGGCAAACACAGGCGAAAGGCTAGCACAAGAGCTAGAGGCTAAAACAAGAGCTAAAGGCTAAAAACAAGCTAAAGATTTAAATACAAGCTAAAGGTTACAACAGAAGCGAAAAGCTAAAATACAGGTTACAGGCTGAAACATAAGCTAAAGGCTTATAGACAGGCTAGAGGAGCGCAGAAGGCCTAGTGGCTCAGGTCATGCTTTATGAAGTTTGCCTTCATGTGGGTAGCCCAGGTTCAAATTCTGGCCTGAAACACAAGCTAAATGCTAAAAAAAACTAGCCAAAGGCTGAAAGAAGTGTCAAAGCTAAAATGCAAGCTAAAGGCTGACACTAGGGCCAAAGGCTCAAAATGCAAGTCAACGCCTAAAACATAAGGTAAAGGTTTCAGCACAAGCTAACCTGTTTGCGATAATGTGTATATCAACCCACATGCAGCGGTTATTTTGCAGTGATCTGTTCAAACCTGAGAATCTATCAATAAAATGAAGAGCCAGGTTACTTTTGCTCTGCTTGGTGAGGTTGGAGTTGGTAGATGAGCACTGGTAGGACACAACCAGGATTCACTAATGTTACATGTTACAGACATGTCTCAGAGCACCAGGCTGTGAGTAGCACTAAATGTAGCCGGCTACTAAACTACGCTTCAAACTTTCAAAGTTTGCTTGTTGCCACGTCCATACAACAGTGCAACATAACTGTAAATAAACACAATACAGGGTCACATGTCTGGTAAGAAGTTGTTTTGAATGAAGAAAAGTGGAGTTAAAGAGAACATCTGATTTCTGCTCATTTTTCAAAACAAATATCATTCAAATACCGTAGCCCTTTAAAAATGTCAAACAAGCAAAGGGAAACAGGAGCACACACTTTTAGAAATATCATCAAGTGTGTGTCCTTGTTTTGATGTGAAGTGTATGATTATTTACTCCTCTCCAACCTAGTTACTATTTTGCATTGGCATCATCGTACCAATGGGCTTCATTGTTAATTAATTTTCTTTCTCTCAGTGAAGATGAACTCTGATGTTAAAATATATATGGGAGTTAAGGACAAACTAATGTGTATTATTTAATGAAGGGTTTTTTTATTGAAGCTGGTCTCTTACTGACTAAATGAGCCACATTTCCCGCTCCCATGTGTTCTTCCTCTGGCTTATTAGTGTGTGATTTTACCACCGTGCATGCAGAGGGGCTTATCACTTGACTGGGTGGCTCTGTCATTGCCATGGTGACTGTGGACCCCCTCCCTCCCCCACCCCTACCACCACCACTGCTTCTGCCACCGCCACCTTCATTGTTGTGTTGTGTGGCGTAACACATCTCAGAGTGAGATTCTTCCTCTCAGAAAGGTCACCGAGCACTGCAGCCTGCCAGTCAAAGACGGGAGATAAAAAGATTAGACACACATCTGCACATGCTCAGTTCGCAGCACTCATAACGCATGTGACATCTAAGAGAAAATGTGATGCTCCTTCTTTTGTATAGAGGGAAACATCTACTCTGAGTCCTGCTGTTAGGATTTTAACCTGAACCACTAATGAGATAAACATCCTCACTGATGGATTCCTATAATGCTCGCTTTCCCTCTCTCTTGTTCTCTCTCTCTCTTTGACCTTTATTTATTCTTTCATGCTAAAGCCACAGCGCTGTGTGAGTGGTGTGTGTGTGTGTTCCCTCTCCGGCCCCATACGTTTGAAAAATGTATGTCTGCGCTGAAAAAGTGTTGTGTATGTGTGCGGGCGTCGTCTTCATGAGAGATTAGATAGACAGCCATGCGTGTGAACGTCGATGAGTCATCTCCAACCCCAGAGACGAGACGCTTGTACCTAACACTCAGGCATACACACACACACACGCACACGTACATACACATGCATGCACACGCACATTAGCTGGCTTAACTCAAAGAACTAAAATGGTCTCCCACATCGAGCGGGGTAAGGCTCGGTTTCCTCGGCTACAGACGGTATCAAGTCGTTTCAGCTCAGCGAGATGAATTCAACAAAATCACAGAGACCATTTAATCAAGGAAAACAGCCACTTGTTAATTTCCATTCAAATGCTTTTGGCAGTATTGTTTGTTTTTTAAACTGTGATGCCAGTGTAACACATTGGCTTGGACCGAGGGAGAAAAACAAGCAAACAGATGGAGACGATGGATAGCAGACACAGACAAGAGTCAAGACGAGGGCCTCATTTTTCTACAAATGTTTTCAGTTCTGTCTCATAATTTTCCAGCGTTACATCATCAGACTTAAAGAGGGGTATCATGCCTTCCCATATTTTAAATTTGTTTTAAGTAGCATTACTGGATGTTTACAATAAAAGTGTGCAGATTTTTTAACCACTTCGAAATCCCTGTATCTGTCTGGAAACTGCTCAAAGCCGTCATCTCCAAACTTAAAGAGGGGTATCATGCCTTCCCATATTTTAAACTTGTTTTAAATAGCATTACTGGATGTTTACAATAAAAGTGTGCAGATTTTTGAACCACTTCGGAATCCCTGTATCTGTCTGGAAACTGCTCAAAGCCGTCATCTCCAAACTTAAAGAGGGGTATCATGCCTGCCCATATTTTAAATTTGATTTAAGTAGCATTACTGGATGTTTACAATAAAGGTGTGCAGATTTTTGAAATACTACTCCCTGAATCTGTCTGGAATCTGCTCAAAGCCATCATCTCCAAACTTAAAGAGGGGTATCATGCGTTTCCATATTTCAAACTTGATTTAGGTAGCTTTACTAGATGTTTACAATAAGAGTGTACAGATTTTCAAACTACTTTGGAATACCTGAATCTGTCTTGAAACTGCTCAAAGCTGTTCTAGAAATAGCACAAGCTCCTCATGATGCTCCTTGAAATAATGAGGTCATTCCATGAGGATCTTCTAGCTGTTACATGACATGACCCACTGGCCAATCAGAGAGAAGGGGGTTTGCGGAGTAGAGCGCCTTAAAGAGACAGCAGCTAAAAACTGAGCATTTCATAGACTGAAGTAAGGTTTTTCTTAGGGATAGTCACACCTGTTGCTCGTTTGCTTTGTTCTGATTGGGAGTAAAATTTGTTTGTGTTCATGTAGCACAAGTTTCTTGTAAACAAATGCCACATGCGATCAGATTTTTTCTTTCATTGGTTGGTAGTCTCTCACAAACAGGCTGCATATGCAGTGTCATATTGCCGTTTTACAGTGAAACAATGACGTGGCTCCAACTTGGCTCCTTGCCAGTGGAAAACCAAATTGATTCTTAGGAAGAACGGGACTAGATTTAGCACTAGCAATGAGCAAGCTGGTTGAAAAGGGGGATGAGTGAGGAAACTCTGACTGCTTTTGGTTTCACTTCTTGGATGCAGCCATGTCATCCATCTTTTTATCTGGTCTATGCTCTGTTTGCTCCTGCATTCATCAAATTCCAGCTGAAACACTTCCATCTCTGAAAATCCTTTCCCCTCGCCTGCAGATTATTCATCTCCTGAATCTGTTTCTAGAGATTATCACCTCTCCGTAAACCCTCCCCATTTCGTTTTTTTTTTTTCCCTGACTGTCTAGCAGCCGCAAAGCCTCATGTGTCTGTCTGTGTGTAAGTGTCGCTGACCTGTCCACGCCCCTTCCATGTCTCTTCCTATAATCTATTTGACTGGCTGCCTAGTGACCCCTTGTGACCTCCAGCTGTGTGTCATGACAACGGGACGCTGACAAATGTCAGAGCAGATATTGGCTCCCTCTTTCTCCTGAGCCTCTCTTGGGGACAAACCCGCCCACGCAGCTTGGCCGTACGCTGCAGAGGAGAGAGAGCCAGTGTCTGTCTGTCTGTCCATCTATCAGTGGGTCTGTCAGTGTGTGTGTGGTAACAGTCATGGGGTAGAAAGGGCCCTGAGAGAGGAGGATTCAGGCTCAGGATCTGAACAGCTCTCTGTGCCTTGTTGAAGTGTTTAATTAGGACGGGGGAAAGCAGAGTGCTGATTGGGTGCAGCATCCAGGCATGCTGCTGTGTTATTTTGGAGCGTGCTGTGTTAAGCAGGGTGTTAAAGGCAGATGTGTTAGACATGAGTGTGTGCTTCCAGGCGGGTGGGGGCAGGGAGGTCTGCGTGTTTGGGTTATTTTCCTGTGTGTCACCGGTTGTCGAGGAGCATGTGAGCTGAGCTTTAGCGCGCGCTGTGTTGGTGTGTTGTGATAATTCTGATGCCGAGGTTGAAGCGCGTTTGTGTGTGGGTACCTTCTGTGATGGGGTGAGTTTGTGAGCGTGTGTGTGCGTGTTTCCTCCCAGGCCGCCGCTCCTCCCCAGCAAACTGCCTCTGCATGCATAATTAACCAGGATGACTGGGGAGGTAAACACACAGAGAGACGTTCCATCTCTCCCTCTCTGTATGCCTCCATTTCTGCGCTTGCCTGTAAATGTGTGCATGTGTGTGTGTGTGTGTGGAGGTGAGGGGGTGTCTGTCCCTCCGTCTGTCTGTGTGCGCATGTGTTTGCCAGCACATTTGCATGTGTGTGTTCATGTCAGATAGACAGAGAGCGAGTAAACGCGCTTCAGAGCCGCAGTTGATGGAATGAGAGCTTCTCGCTTTGTGAAAGTGTGTATGCCTGCATGTGCATATGTGTGTGTGTGTGTGTGTGTGTGTGTGTGAGGAGGAAAAAGATAAATCCCATCTCAAGCTGCCTCTGAAGATGACGCGATGAAAGAGAGGGAGAGAGGATAAAAAAAGAATGAAGGGGAGACTGTAACCAGTCGCAGCTTTGCGCATTATAGAGCATCCAGCGGAACAATCAGATTCATCCTCCCATACTCTCTCACCCCCCTCCTCCCCCTCCTCCCCCTCTCCTTCTTTCTGGAAATACTTACCTACCAGCACATCTAGTAAATACTCCAGAAAGGAAAAGGTCTGCTCGGTTATGTTTTTCTGACACTATCATCTGCTTTTCTAGAAAAGCTAGTGTGACCAAACGTCCTCTTTTACTCACACATGTTCCTCCTTTTTGGATTTTATAAACTTCCTCAAAATGTGCAGGTTTTTCTCAGCTTGTTCTACAGACCATTGGTATTTAAAAGTAATCAAAGCTGCTGACATTATTCTGATGCACCAACCTGTGAAGATGTTGAACAAGAAAACATGAAACTGTTTGTGCTGCACTCAGAGACAGAAAATGCTGAAGTGGAAATGCACTTTTACAGACAAACAGACGTGAGTGGTACCCCTCTTTCGGTGGGAGGCAGCATGGCACCTTTGTGTCAGCTGAATGTTAAAACACCTCAGATGACTGAATTAAAGTTACAGTAAGATTTGGAGGCATTGTTAATATTTTTATGCAAGAAAGGGAAAAAATATATACATTTATTATTATTATTATTATTATTACTATTATTTTTGTTGTTGTTGTTGTTGTTAAGCAAATGAGGCCTAGGAATGGAAGCCGATTTCTGAAAATTACAGAAGCATAGACATAAAAACTTGGCTTTGCTGATGTTTTTCTTTTTTTTGGTTTGTTTGTTTGTTTGTTTTTCTTTGTTTTTTTGGCTCATTTTAAACTTTGAGATAAAAAGTTAAATGACAAAGAAAGTCTAGATTTCAAGTTAAAAGATAGAATAATGTGATAGCTCCAATTTTGGGGTTATAAGTAAAAAATTAAAAAAGAAGTCAAAATTAAAATAACAGAGTAGATATTGTGAGAAAAAAGTTTATAAAATGAGTTAAAAAGTGGAGATTTTGAGATTAAAAAAAGTAGACATTTTAAATGGTAAAAGACTGATTTATGAGGAAATCTACATTTCTAGATTTCATGACAAAATGATGAGATAAAATGTCAAAATTTTAAAAAGGCAAATATTGCAATTAATCAAAAATTTGGAATAAAAAGTAATTTGTGAAGCAGAATATCATTATTTGAGATAAAAGGTAAAATAAGAAAATGTCTAGATTTTGAGATTTTAAGAAAAGAATAATTAGATGAAGTCAAAATTTTCAATATAAAGTTGAAATACTGGAGCTTAATGTCAGAATTTGAAGAAAAAAAGGTCAAAACTATGATAACAGTGTAGATATTGTGAGATGAAAAGTCAATATAATAAGTTAAAAAAGTCCAGATTATGAGATAAAGAAGTAGAAGCTAAGAGAGGAAAGATCTAAATTTGAGATGATAAAGACTCATTTATGAGAAAAATAAAAATTTGTCGATACCATGACAAAATTATGAGATAAAATGTCAAAATTATGAGCTAAATGTCAAAATTTTGGAATAAAAATGCACATTATTGAGATTAAAAATAAAGAATAATGAGATGAAGTCAAGATTTCAATTAAAAGTTGAAATTTTGAAGCAAAAAGTCAAAAATTTGAAAAACAAAGGTCAAAACTTTGATAACAGGGTAGATGTTGTGAGATAAAAAGTCAATATGATATGTCAAAAAATTCCAGATTATGAGATAAAAAGTAGAAGCTGTCAGAGGAAAAAGTCTAAATTTGAGATGATAAAGACTCATTTATATCTCATACCATATGAGAAAAATGAAAATTTGTCGATATCATGACAAAATTATGGGATAAAAAGTCAAAATTTTGAGGTAAGCGTCAAAATTTTCGATAAAAATGTGGAAAAAAGGCAAAAAAAAAATAATAGATTAAAAAAAAAATCAAAATTCTGCAATTAAAGGTAAAAATTTGTGATAAAAAGTTGAATGTCTGACATTTTATCTCAAAATCTCAATTTAATATGGGCAAAAAAACAAACCTTGAGACCAGTCTATAATTTTTTTTTTTCTAACAGGCGGAAATAGGCTTTTGTACATTTTTAACACTCAAAAAATAAAAAATTTCATTTCAAACAGGAAAGTAGTGTCTTTAATAAATGGAAGTACTTTCTTGTCTTTGAGTATCATGAGTATTTCTCCATGGGGCGGGTAGGGAGTCCTCTTTTGGGGAGGGTTGAACATGGTGACCCTAAGTGAAGCTGGTTATGAAGGCAGCATCCTCTAAGATAATCCATCACTGCTGCAGAGAGGTGAAGCACTCGCTTAATTATGAAGCTCTACACACGGTGAGATGCTGCGCAATCTCACAATTTGCATCTGTCTGTGTGTGAGCGTGTGGAGTGTGTGTGTGTGCAGTGATTGCTGCAGCTCATATTTCCCATGAGCCCCGGTTGTAAAGCCCATTCACTAAATCATCTATCCACCTCTGTCCCCCCCACCCTCACCCTCCACCTCCTCCTCAAACTTATCATTCTATAACTCTTCCCCCTGCGTGTTTCCCTCCACTGTCACTCCGTCTCCCCCCACAGCCTCCATCTCTTCTCCCTCTCTGCTATTAGATTCCTAAAAGGAGCATTTTTCTTTCTTGTTGCATACTCTGTCTTCAAGTCACGCCTGAGACTGAGATTTGAGGGGAAAACAGAAGATGAGAGAGACCTTAAAGAGTAGTGGGAAGGTTTTTGTACAAAGACGTTTAAAGAGAGAGAACTGAGGTACAAGCAGTGAGGGGGCTTCAGTGTGTGTGTGTGTGTGTGTGTGTGAAACAGAAACTCAAACTGCAGCTGAGATGTGTGTTTGCCTCATCCCTCTTTTCTGCGCTCAAGCATCAGAAAAATCAATGCAAGCGCCTGCTAATAAACAGATAGACGGTTCAACGGAGCAGATTCAGCAATCTCAGCATGAATCTCCGTCCTCTCTCCTCTCTGACCCTCACTGAGGCAGGCGGCAGCCAGGCAAGGCGCGGCGCATCCTCAAATACAGCAGTCGGCCTGCCAGGCTTCACAATGCCAGGGCTCTCTGATGTGGAGGTTAGAAGTGGGAGCAGGATGAGCAGCGCAGACGTGACGGGAATGTAGATGCTGCTGAAGTGCTGGAGATAAGAAGGTGGAAGGAGGAGCGCGGTGAATTGATTTGGAGGGAGATTTATTAGCCGTGTTTTTCATAATTAGATGTATGAGACTAATTTTATCATGATAGGCCAGTAAATTCACATAAGGGCCATTTTCTTCATCTTCTGGGGCTTTTCAACGCTGCCTCTATTGAGTTAGCTGTGAGTTTTAACCCTTTAAGCGCCTAAGATGCAAGCAACATTCCTGAATTAAACAAGCCTTAGTTGCAAATGTGGTGCCTCATGTAGTTAGTACTTTACACCAGGAGATAGTAGACATCTGTTACTTCAATCGGAGCAATTTTATGGGCATGTTTCTTTTCTAAGTTTTGGAACTTCTAGAGTTTAAACCCACCCACCCACCCACCAAAACTAGGAGACAAGGAGCATAACAGAGCAAGAAAGCAAATTGAAGTGAGAGAAAACCTACCACACTGAGAGGTCTATTGACCATTCACAAAGTACTTTGTCAAGTAATAGCTGACTCAGATTCTGAAGAGGAATTTTCCAATAGGAGGTGCAGCTAATACCTGGCACCCTGTTAGTCAAAAGGCTCAAAGCATTTCCAATATGGCCCCTGCCAGTGGGTGTCTTTATTACTCTCTTTAAAAACAGATGGATGACACGGCAAAGCTACGTCCATGTTTCATACAGTCTACGTAAGTCAAGTAAGGAGTTGGATCTTAAAAGGGTCTGGCAATTGTAGCCTGAGAAATGGTTGAGTCTTTGGCAAATTCCTCACTTGTTACACCAGCTGTTCTCAATAACACATCACATATTACCCTTTTCCAACAGAGCTTGTTTAGTGCTGGTGCTAGTGCCAGTGCTTAGTTGGTTCTAATCCTGTTTTTCCTAAGAACCAGTTTGGTTTTCTATTGCAAGCCGCTAAGTTGGAGCTATGTCATTGCCTTATCCTAAAACATCCGTACATCACAGCGTCGTAGTCAGTGTTTTCCCTAGGTTTGCAGCGTTCACAGGGGACAGGAGAAGCTCTTTGGGCCAAAGAGAACAATGTTTACAATGTTGTTATCTTCATAAAGAGGGCAATGTGAGCGCTTTATAAGGGCAGTGATCCCTTTCTACATGCCTGCTGCACCATGTGGTGGTTGTGACATTGTTTTTCCCAACTGTCTGCTTGACACGTTTGTGTGTGTGTGTGTGTGCATCAGGGTGGAACTCTGCTGTGTGCAGTACAGAAAATAGAGGAGAACTGAGAACACACAATAATGAGTCATAAATGATCCTGTCATGTTGTTACGATGAATAACATAGAGTTAATTCGTCTGTTAAATAAAAGCAGATAGTTTAGACCATTGACTGTATATAGAATGGACAGCGTGCTTCCGCCTGTCACCGTTCTACGATTTGAAGCCAAAAAAACCTGTTTCTCAAGCCGCCATTGTGCAGCCAGAGTTTGTGCAGTAGAGAATTTCCGGTGGAGCCAAGTAAAAAAGAGAAATAAAAATATTTATTTCTTCTTCTTCAGAAGGTTTAGTCTCCTTTTGGCTCTTTCCCGAAGTTTCTTATATCCCCGATAAAAACTACTCACGAACTGCAGCTGTCAACTATCGCAAAACAAAACTTATATCGCGGTTTTTAACCTCCAATAACTAATGAGAAACCAACTTCTCAGGAAAAAAACACCTGAACACCATGCAGCCAGATGACATCGTCATACTACTTTAGCATAAAGATGAGAGAAACGTTTCTACGAGGTATCGTAATTTTTTAAAGTTTTCCCGGCTCATATCTGGAATACATGGGGAGGCGGGGCTTATGACCTATACTGCAGCCAGACACCAGGGGGCGGGGCATCTGCTGGAGGCTTCAGTTTGAGCCGAACATCGTTACGTCCACTCATAATACAGTCTATGGTTTAGACCAGATCTAAGAGAGAGGTCATGCGTTGCTGCTTCTGCATTGCTACGACTTGACGCTTGGCAGCTTTTCTTTTTTATAATGGATGTTTTCTATAGTTGATCATTGATCACGGTTGCCCCACTCCAGCCCGTAGCATAGTAAGCACTTAGCCCTGGCCTAGCAAAAAGTCGGTGCTAAGACAGGCACTTGCACAAGCACTAGCTTTGTAATAGTGGGTTAATGAAGAGTAATAGTGCTGCTCCTGACACCAACAAAAACAAACAATTTCACCACCACAATCCTTTGGAATATGATTTCCATCTTTGTTCAAATTTATTTAAACTAGCTTTTGGCTTTTTGTGCCTTCTATTGGAGGAGGACAAGAGGACAAATAGAGCAGAAACATGGTGAGAGTGGGGAAGGGGGCATGATGGGAAGGTGCCGCAGGTTGGAGTCAACCTTGGACCACTAGCTGGAGGGGGAAACTCTATGGGGGTGTATTACACATTCATGCAACAACAAGAAGTGTTATATGTGTGTGTGACAGCCACATTGAGTGGAAAACATGTCACAGCAACACACAAACGTATAAGGAACATACAATCTCTACCTGAATGTAGAGATACACTCGTCCTGTCCTCTCTGCTGTGCTTGGCAAGAAAGGCCTGGTGAAATCCCTCCTCTTGTCCCCCACAAACATCTTATTCAGGTCAACAAGTATCCACACACACACACACACATTTACACACACACTCGTTACCTCAGGTGAGGCACTACCATGCTGGAGGCAGAGCAAATAGGAAGGTAGGACAGAGGACGAAAGATCTCAGGGGATACTGAAGGAGTGTGTTTGTATATGAATGTGTGTGAGTGTGTGTGTGTGTGTGTTTGCTGTGTGTTTGTTGGCCTGTAAAAAGCTACGGACCTGCATACACATAGGCAAGTGGGGTTACACTGTCAAACACACAAATGTAGGCATGTGCATGCAAGAATGGATGCACACAAGGAACAGTGCACAGCTACCACACACACACACACACACACACACACACACACACACACACACACACATGTGGAAGTGTGTGTTTCAAAAATGAATAATGCTACTGTGCATCTGGTGGGATGCAGCACTGTCCCTGGGGCGGGTTGAATGCTGGGATATTTTGCTCAAACTGGCTGACACACACACACACACACACACACACACACACACACACACACGTACTTGCACATGCAAAGATGCGCTCAAGTTGGAACTCTGTCTCCAGGTGACTCTGTTCTTTTTTTAAATCAGGGGCTCACTCCATCCCCCCTCTACACTCTTTTTTGTTTGAACACATAAACACATACACACACACACACACACACACACCCTTTTTCAAAAATGCACAGAGACATCTCACACACTCTGACACATACATACAGGTAAAGGTGGACAAAGACCAGGGTGGAACACACACTTATGACACCCATACTGGATCTAAGCCACACACACACACATACACATTGTAACACCCCCTTTTTGCCCTTGGAGGAAAACAAGAAAACATCAAAGATGATCCAGAAAAAACATCACGTATTGTTTGTTTTGCTAATAAGCCACAATATACCAGAACGGCTAAAAAGGGCACACTTGATCCAAAATAATAATGAATAATGCATTATGGGAATTAGGCTGGAGAGCTTGATAGTCAGAGAGTTCAGTTTGGAGTCAGAGCCAGTGTCATGACCAAACATGATACGTCACCTCATAACTGTGGCCTGAAATATTTCAACACTTTTCAGCTCCGAGTGTACGACACTAAACACGCAACTATAAACGTACAAAGAAACGATTCCCCCTTTTTTTGTATTTCATCAAAAGATAATTCACTGCACTCTCTTTTTCTACTTTCCCTCTGCAGTATGTCAATCACTGAGCCCGTTTCCAATCTGCACAAACACGTCCCCTGAATCCATAAGTTTTTGAGGATACTACAAACAATGCCGTTTGTGTTCAAAAGTGAAACTATGATATTATGAGATTATGGGATGAATGCAGTGTTTGCATGCTTTGGTGACAGGAACACTTCTTTTGATAGGTTTCACCGTAAAAAAGTAAACTGAGTTCCCCTTACAACTTTAAGTTCATCCGTGAAAGATATTTCCCTCTTTAACCTCTAACATGTGTGGTGTCCGAGTTATAGTGATTGGTAGTATAAAAAAGAAAAAAGAGAGAGGAAGGTAAGAGGAACAAGGAGGTCTTGGGGATTGGGAGGGAGGGGCCCTTTCCCATCTCACCTCACCTCCCCCTCCCTACAGACGAAGACAGCTATGCAGTCCTTCCGTGAGCGCACCGGTGGTTACCACAGCAACCAACCCTGCTACCAGCAGGAGCCCCATGAATTATCCCGCCTCGAGACCTATCGGCAACACCCGCATCATCCCCATCCTCAGCACCCGCATCCTGGCCCCGGTCCACATCCAGGCCCCGGCCCAGGGCACACCAGGTCAGGCTATGAGGCGCTTTCACTGGCCAATCCAACAAGCATGCCCCCAGCTGGAGGACCAGGAGCTGGAGGACCCAAGGACTGTTACAGCCAGCAGGCTTACCCTGGATACCCAGGAAGTGGTGGAGGGACTGGAAATCCTGGAAATGGTGCATCAGCATCAACACAAGCGAAGAAATCCTACAGACCCACGAAAGTTCCCCCGACCAACCCAGGTCAGCACCTGCAGGGTCCTGGGGCCTATAGTAACCACATGGGGCCTGGGAACTACTCAGCCCAGTATATAAGTGAGGGTCACCTGCAGCAGAAATGGGAGGACCAAGCCCAGCTAGCACAGTATGACCAGGAAATGGTCGGACGCCTGGAAGGAAGTGGTACCCCCGCACCTGGGTCCTCTCAGTACATGGACCAGAACATGATGGGCCACTCCCAGACTCAGTGCCACCAGCCCTCTAACCCTGCCTACACCAGTCCGCATCACCAGCCGCACCCTCCGAACCCTTCCCCGTCTCCTCTCATGTACCCCCAGAGTCACCTGCACTACCCCCAGCACTCCCCCTCCCCTTCACCGTACATGGAGAAGTGTGGCCCCATGCCTCATTGTTACAAAGGTTACAACATACAGACCAACTCTCAGTATGGCAGACCGATGAGTAGCCACAGTAATTTGAAGCAGGGGGGTTACAGACCGACTCAGAACAGTTATGGGTACCAGCAGCCTCCCTCGAGAGCGTATGAGCAGCAGCCCCCTTTACAGGCCATGACGAACACCCAGGAGCCCCATCCAAAATATCAACACTACACCCAACCCCAACAAAACTACTGTCTCTCTGATCTTTCTGTCAGATCCCCAGAACAGTACTACCAGACCTGTAGCCCCTCCTCAAGCCATTCCCCTGCACGCTCAGTGGGGCGCTCCCCCTCATACAGCTCCACCCCTTCACCGCTTATGACCAATCCAGAGTCGTTCCAGTACGGCCAACCTCCCATGACCCCAGGGGCGGCGTCCTCTTCCTCGTCGTCTTCAGCTGGTATGCAGGAGCAAGCTAGCACCAATACAATGCTGATGCCCCCACGCTCACACCCGTCGCCCAGTGTTCCTCACGCAGCACCGCACAGCTACACGACCACGCCGCAGGTCCCGACTATGAAGGAACGCTTCTCGGAAAAGTTGTTGTCCAACCCTAGCCTGTGGAGTCTGAACGCGCTGACCTCTCAGGTAGAAAATATCTCCAACAACGTCCAGCAGCTGCTGCTCTCAGAGGCGCTGGTGGCGAACAAAAAGGGAAGTAAACGCAGTAGTGGAGGGAGCAACAGCAGCGTTGGGAGTGGGGCGTCCTCCAAAAAGGGTGAGGAGTACAAAAGTCCTCCGTATCCAGATAGTGGGGCTGGGAGTGTCGGCGGTAGCTCCATGCAGGACCCTTACTCCACCCCGCAGCATCAGCCAATGCCCATGGAGCTCCACGAGGGGGGGTACTCCAGCAGCAGTGATGAACAACTGGAGAGAGGATACTACTACTGTGGGCAGGGCAGAAGTCCAGCACAGGCCCCAAATAACGCACAACTGAGCTTGGACACAGCTTCATCGTGCTCCATGACGTCTCCAGATGATATGTCCACTAGATCTGGAGACTCAGGCCTTCACAATCTAACCCCTGACCCTACTAGGTGTCAGTCAGGGCAGGGAGGAGATGGCATGAGCACTCCAGTGAAGAGCATCGGTGATGAGAGGTCGCCTGCAAGTATTGCAATCCCAAGTCCCATGAAACAAGAAAGGGATTCACCCTCAGATATACAGCATATCAACGAACCCGTCAAAGAAAACTTCGAGGAATCAGCGTGGACGGAGAAATCCACAGAGAAAGAGGAAGCGACGACTGATAAAAACACAGACCATGACAGAGACGCAGACATGACTAAGTCTACGGAGGCTCAGGAGAAATGGTCAGATGAGGAAAAATGCTCAGCTCAATACAGCGACCTCAACAAAGAGGAGACAGACAAGAGTTACAGCTATAAGGAGACGACGTACCAACAGGTTCAGAGTAAATACGACTCTGATGCTAGAGACTCAGTGGAACAGTCCCCTGCAGCTCTCTCTGACTCCAGCCACAAGGAGCACTTTGTCAATGAGATGAAATCTGAGGCATTCAAATCTGAGTCACCCACCGCCTCGGAGAGCTCGGTGAAAACGCTGCCTTTCGTTTCCAGGGGTGACCTTGAGCAGGATCAATACTCAACAGAGAAAGATGACAGCTCGGAGAACGCCTCCCCAACCCCCCAAGTCGAAGCTTTGGATGAGAGCAACCTGGACAAGAGAGAAAGTAAAGAACTTCTCCTCCTTCTTCTTCTTCTCCCTCCTCCCCTTCTCCTCAGTCTATTTCTCCTTTTCCTTCTTTTTCTTCTTTATCTCTGTGTTCTCGATGTATAAGAGAGCGGGAGAGGCGGACGACTACATTTCCCCCTTGACCGCCTCCTTCTCTTTCACTCGGTCAGTAGCTGACTCCTCGTGTACTTATTATCTCTGCCCCCAGAGAAGCCTGTTGGAGATCTCTGCAGCAGGACAGAGAGTCAGACCGCTGAGCTTCTTATCGACAATGAGTCTGCGGGGGCACCTGCTCATCCCAACACAGCAGCAGTGACAGCAGCAGCAGAAGCTCCTGCGAGGGAGTCAGCCATTGGTGACACGGCTCCACAGCCCCAGTCTGCCATGCCCGTCTTCTCAGCTCTTAATGACAAGGGGACACTTCAGGCGAGGGATCATATAGATCACAGCGATGCTAAGGTGCTGGAGCCAGACTCCCCTCAGCTCCCAGGAAAGTCGATACTGCCCTCAGCTCCCTCCTGGGCAGACACTCCTCCTTCCCCCAAAAAAGGTGACGAGGACATGGAGCCAGGCATCAGCTGTGCCAGCGCCGTGACTCCCTTGGCCAAGCCGGAGCCCGTTGTGCCATCTGCTCAGCCGAGAGCCTTTGGACGCAAGCACGCCAGGGGCAGGAGGAGAATAATGCAGTCAGGTGTGGGAATAAGGCGACAGCTAAGCCTGGAGAAGGAGGGAGAGAAGGAAGACGAAGGCGCTCCATCACCTACGCAGAAACCGTGCATGCCTCCCAGTAAAACAGTTCTGTTTTCAGATCAAATGGATCTCACTCATCCAGAGTCGATTGTGAGCCAGACGCCTAAAACGCTAACTGATGGTTTCCGATCAAGAATGTGCACTCGCTCGTTCAATGCACTTGACTTGCCGCCCAAAGTTGAGCCTCACGTTAAGAGAAAACCAGGTCCAAAACCAGGGCAAAGGCCGGGACTCAAACCAGGGCCAAAGCCAGGACCAAAACCAGGCCCAAAACCAGGTCTGAAACCAGGGCCTAAACCTGGCTTAAAGCCTGGACCAAAGCCTGGATTAAAACCTGGACCTAAACCTGGACCCAAACCAGGACCCAAACCTGTGCCAAATGAACCAGAGCTGCAACTAAAAATTGAGACCCCTCTGAGACGGAAACCAGGTCCAAAACCAGGTTCAAAGCCTGGGCCAAAACCTGGACCAAAGCCTGGACCAAAACCTGGACCAAGACTGGGGCCCAAAGCAGCTCCTAAAGCAGCTCTAAAACCAGGACCCAAACCTGGGCCCAAGCCTGCAGATGTTTCACAGCCTGAGGTTTCCCCCGTTAGAGCGTCTGTGGGTCGACCTAAAGGCTCCGTTTCTAAAGCAAAGCAGTTACAACAAGAAGAAACGAGCCAAAGCAGGAACAGGAAGAGCTCCAAAGCTATGACATCACAGGGTCACCAGGATACAAAACCAGGAAACCAGGAAGAGAAACAAGTGAACCAAGAGGAGAAATCACCAGAGAAGGAGAGTCAGAACATGGTCCTGAGGTCCAGAAAGTCCTCGCAAGAAAAAACAACAAAGGAAAAAAACATGATGGAGAATATTGTTCCTAAGACTGTAATGGACATGAAAGGTAGTCATACTTCTCCAAAAATAGAAGAGTCCATCACTGTGGAAGAAAGTGCACTAACTACTGCTAACACAGTTAAAAAGACAGATACTCCAGTAGAGCAGTCTGCAGTGCTCACAGTACCACTCGTAACTGAACAATCTGAAGACAAAACACCGCTTCCCATTAAACGGAAACCCAGCCCGGAACTTTCTATCGCACCAGTCAAAAAAAAAAGGGGTCCAAAACCCAAACCCAAACCTTTACCGCCTGAGCTCCCTCTCTTGGAAGAAATTTTCTCAACAACATCAGAGAAAAGCATCGTGGGCCCCAAAAGGAAACGAGGGCCACCCAAGAAAGTATCTGTTGTCCCTCCCTCCACCAAAGACACCCTCCCCAGCATCAGTGAGGTCGATGATGCGCCCACGGTGCCTCCTCACTGCCCCACCAAGACAAAAGTTCTCCCTCCTCGTAAAGGTAGGGGGCAGAAATACGAGGCCATGGTGCAGAAAATTACCTCCCCTAGCTTGAAGAAACACCCCCCAACTTTCCAGACTGACAGCAATCTTCCCGATGACGTCACATCCAAGCTTTTGTCTCAGCAATGCTTAAAGGAGGATGAGACTTCCATTCTCATTCAGAGTCCCGAAGAGGCGGAGGGGGAGGGGAAAGGTGTGGAGTCGAGACAAGGAGGGGGGAAAGAACACAGGGGAGACGATGCAACGCAAGAAAGAGATAAACAAGATGAAAATCAGGGGGCAGTGTCACAAGAAGAGGTGCAAACAGGGTCTGAAGAAAAGGTTGTGCGCAAGGAGGTGGTAAAAGAGGAAAACCAGAAGGCAGGGACACCTCAAGACGTCAAGGCCAATAAGGTTTGGAGCTCAACAGAGACTGTGCAGGAGGTTCGGGCGCATGAAAAGTTGACTCAACAAGCCTCAGAAGACGTATCATCCTCTGCCCCGAACTCCTCGAGAACCAAAAGAAAGAGATGGGCCATGGTTGAAAGTACAGATGCCTCAGTTGTAGCACTGGAAGCAGATTCGTTAATCGTCACGACACCGAGGTTAGCCAAGCAGAGGGCGATCAAAAACAACCACGAGATGCACCTGAAGCAGAGGAGAAAGAGGAGAAAAGGTCAAACTATTCGCGAAGAAGACACGGCGGAGGAGAGACACGATGGAACGTCGCCACAACAAAATCAAGAAAGGGTTGAAGAGAAAGCCGCTCCTTTGGAATCTACGGTTTCCCTGCCAATCAGCAAAGACGAGACCCCAGAAGCCCCTAAGGTTACCAGCACAGACCTCATCCAGAAACCGAGGAGAGGCAGAAAACCATCCACAAATCCATCGAAGAGGAAACGCGGCAAAAGCGCATCAGAGCTGATCCCTGGAAAGCCAATAAAGGTCCATAAAAAGCCGGGGCCAAAACCTGGGATGAAAGATGCCATTGAGGTCATCGAGGCGGTAATAAGAGCGGCGGGGTGTGAATCAGATGCAAGAGAGGAGAGGGAGAAAGAAGCAAGGGAAATTGAAGGGAAGAAAGACTCGGAGACATCCATCGTGGGTCCTGTAGTGACGGTTTCGGAGAAAAAAACCGAGACGATAACGGTTAAACGATTCAGGCGTAGACCAGTCTATCAAAACCCCAAACTGTCCTTCTGTCCTTATGTACGCATGAACAACTCCAGAGACTTTTCCTCGTGGTGCGCCGTCGTCAACAAGCCAGAGGACGCGGTCGTATTTCAGAGACGTAGAAAAAAGGGCATACTCCGAATGAGGAATCCTTTCACCGTCGCCAAGGTGGTGCCGCACACCGCCGCCATGCTGCAAGGACCCTTAGTGAACCCAAACCTGACAGACAGGTGTCTTTCATGTAGCTTGTGCGGAAAGCCGGCGAATTACAGAGACTTGGGTGACTTGTGCGGCCCGTACTACACAGAAGACAGCGTTCCTCGTAAGGTTTTGACAACGAGCCACAGAGAAACCCTCAGGATAGACGCAGACAAGACGAGCGACAGCAACAGTAGCAAAAGCGAAGAAACAGGCGACTCTTCCAAGAAGGAGGGTGAAAGCAGCACAAAGACGGAGGGCAACTCTGAGACGTCGCCACAAGAGGGCAGTAGTAGTAGTAGCAGCAGAAGTGGAAGGCACCATCACTGGCGCCACAGACGCGCAGAGAGAATGGAAAAAACGGGTCAGGAAGGCGGGCCGAGAAGATTAACGCTCCGTGAGAGGTTCCGCAGGATGAAGCAGCTACAGTCTGTCAGCGCGGCGGCGTCAGGCGACCAGGAGGGCAGCAACAGCGTGTTCCAAGGGTTACAAGAGGAGGCAGAGGCTAAAGAGCACTGGGCACATGAAAACTGTGCCATCTGGACCAAGGGGGTCATCATGGTGACGGGGAGACTATACGGTCTGAAAGAGGCGGCAAACACATCCGCCAAATCGGTACGTTTACATTCATTTAAACTTTCTTTTATGATTAAAGACTTAGGACTCTGTACTGGGGCTCTAAGAGATACTACAAATATACCCAAAGAAGAAGTTATTAAAAACACTCCTTTTCTGTCTATGTAATGTAAACATGAATAATGTTGGGAAGCCCATTTCTGACAGTTAAAGATAAAAAGATGACAAACTGGCTTACTCTAGGTGTTTTTTCATATGAGCAGATTGAAAATGGTCATACATTTGAGATAGAAAGTTGAAATTTGAGATATGAATTCAAAATTCTAAGATAATAAAGTCAAAGTTCTGAGGAGAAGTCAAAGGTTTGAGATAAAAGTCAAATATATTTATAGAGAAAGAGTGGAAATATAAAATTCACATCTAAAAGTTGATCTTTTTTTCCACATAATTTTGACTTTGTCTGAGACTAATTTAGCTAGTTAATTTACCATTTCACCTCAAAGTCTCAACTTTATCTCAGATTTTGACTTTTCCATCAACATTTTGACTTTATCTTATTATTATGACTTCAATGCAAATTTAACTTTTTCTTATCTCACATCACAACTTTCATCTCAGAAATTATGTCTTTATTTCACAATTTGGACTTTTTACCTTAAAATTTTGCCTTTTCATCTCAAATTTTGACTTTTCGTCTCAAGATTCTGACTTTACTGCACTAAAATTTGACCCTTAATGTCAAAATTTTGTCTCTAACTTACAATTTTGACTTTTTATCTCAGTTTTTTTTTTTTTCTCAAAAGGCTGACTTTTTCCACACAACTGTGACTTGTCATCTCAAAATTTGATTGAATTTTCTTTCAATTTGACATATTAGCTCAAACTGTGAGTGTTCCTGAATATTCTGGCTGTTACCCTACGATTTTGACCTTTGATCTCGAAATATTACTTTTTGTCTCAAAATTCTGACTTTATTTTCCTATAATTTGACTTTTCATCCAAAGATTTTTTAGTATTTTCTTACAATTTTGACTTTTCATCTCAAATTTTGACTATTCATCTAGAAATTCTGACTTTATTACCCTTAATTCTGACCTTTTATCTCAAAATGTTATTTCTATCTTACAATTTTGACTTCTTGTCCCAATTTTTAATTTTTTATCTCAAATTATGACTTGATTATCCTACAACTGTGACTTTTCATCTCAAGATTCTGACTTTATTTCCTTATAGTTTTGAATTTTTTTCTCAAATTATGACTTTTTATCTCAACATTCTGACTGTTACTCTGCAATTTTGACTTTTTGTCTCGAAATTTGATAGTATTTTCTTACAATTTTTACTTCTTATCTTAAGATTCTGACTTTATTTCCCCACAGTTTTGCCTGTTTATCTCAAATTTTGCCTTTTTATTTTGCATTTTTACTTTTTGTCTCAATATTCTGACTTTATTACCCTAAAATTTTGACCTTCAGTTTAAAAATGTTGTCCCTGTCTTACAATCTCGACTTTTTATCTCAATTTTTTTTCTCTATTGTCTGACTTTTTTTCCTTACAATTGTCACTTTTTGTCTCAAAATTTGATAGTATTGTTTCACAACTTTGACATTTCATCTCAAATTCTGACTTCTTATCTAGAACTTCCGACTGATACCCCAAATTTTGCCCTGTAATCTCAAAATTTGACTTTCGGCTCAAAAGTCTGACTTAAGTATCCTACAATTTGACTTTTTATCCCGAAATTTAATAGTATTTTCTGACAATTTTGACTTTTCATCTCAAATTTTGACTTTTCATCTCAAAATTCTGTCTCTATTACCCCACTGTTTTGCCTTTTTACCTCAAATTTTGACATTTTATCCCATAACTTTGACCTTATATGGGCTATGGGACATCAGAATAATGATGTAAATATCAACGGTTGATAGAACAAGCTGAGGAAAACCTGTCCATCATGGAGACTTATACATCACATGTATTTCTTTATTCTATAAAACCTGTTATTTGAACACATCTTTAAACTATTAAAATATAACATGTTTTTTTGTGTTTTGGTTCCTCAAACCCCCAAAATGTCAGGTGGTGCAACCGTCTTGACAAGTATCCACAGTAATTAAACTCTAAAAATTGAATGCTAGTTATTGTAAATGGAAATTAAAAATACAGTGGCATTATTTTATGCTTGAACCTTTTTAAATAAAACATTCTTTGCAAATAAAATGAATTTTAAAGCTGTTGAGAAATTTAAAAAACTTTTGTCCCATAATTTTCCCCTTGTCAAATGTCAGGGTGGTGCAACCGTAACATTAGACTTTTATTTTAAAGTGAAGAGAATAAAACAGGAAACAGGAAACTGCATCAGCCAGAGGAGCCCAAATGACATTTGTGACCAAGTGGAAAAGTTTGTAGATTTCTCTGAAATACTGATAAAAAAGGTTTTCTCACTTCATTGGTGACTGGAACAATTTCCA
>RPOG01002949.1:27107-76208 GCA_008086565.1 Thalassoma bifasciatum | reverse complement strand
AATGTTTGTGTCTGTGTGCATGCGACTGCAGTGAGAAAGTAACCACAGTTTCCTAAATGTATCCGCCGCACCTCTTAAGTTTGTGTGAACTGTTGCAACAAAAAGAGGAAGGAAATAATACTTTATCAACTGCTTCATAGGACGGGTTTTTTCTAACACTCCAATAACACATGTGCGTCAGTTTAAGTCATGACTTTGTCTCATGTTTTTGCCATCACTAGAGCCACCTGATGTGAAAGATATCATATCAGCATGGACGGACACACAATCTGCCTGTCTACACTCTGTCGGCCCTCATAGAAAATCAATGAGCCAGTTAATTTAGTGCAACAGGACACCCACAGACATCAGTACTAGTAGCTGACCTTGTAGCACATGGCCTATGGCAGCCGAAAAACTGATGGGAGTCAAATGTTTCGTAGTACACTGCTACTGTAACACACAGTTTAACACTCAGAGAAAGCTCTACCATCATTTTCTGCTGCACAGAGCCTAAGCAAAGAACTGATGACTGTTACGCATTGAGGCCATCTAATTACAAAGCAGGCCACAGTAAACACGCGCCCAGACTCCATGAGCCTACTAACAGGAAAGGTGTTAAAGCAACGTGAGACAAAAAAGTGCGAAACAGGTGCTAGTCTCTTTGACAACCTCAGTGCCCCACTGTGCAGAAGCTGGGCTTTAATGTGACTCTAACAGAGATGTGTTGAGCTATGACAAGTTTGTGTTTATCAAGAGGTGAGAATAGAAATAAAGTTTAGGTTGTCAAAGGGTTACACAAAATCAAGCAAAGCCATGTAAAGCAGAGGATTCTGGGGACTGAACAGCGTCACAAATCTAACCCACATCCTGTCTGCTCATCCTTTTCCGTGAATACATGGCATTTTCTAGTCAAACATATGACTCGTTTCGTTATTTCAGCATCAATACTCAGCGTAAATTCATTACATACCAACAGCTGGAGCATCATACTCATCCCCCAGCAGGATTTCCGGTGCAGAGTATGCCAAAGAACCACAACTGGTGGTAAGCTTCTTCCCTGGCTGAAACTTGTTACTGAATCCAAAGTCGGTGAGCTTGACTAGTCCTTGTTTCTCAAAGAAAACCACATTCTCAGGCTTCAGGTCCCTGTGCACCACGTGCAGCCGGTGGCAGTAGGAAATAGCATGAACAATCTGGGCAAAATATTTTTTGGCCAGCTCTTCATTCAGCCCTTCCTCATGTTTCATGATGTAGTCAAACATGTCCCCTCCGTCACCAAGCTCCAAGATGAGGTAGAGCTTCGTCTGAGTATCTATCACTTCATACAAGCGAACAATGTTGGGATGCTGGACCAGCTTCATGCAGCGGACTTCCTGGAAAAGGTGACCCGTAGCCACAGTGTCAAGCTTAGTCTTGTCGATCACCTTCACAGCTACTTTCTCGCCGGTGAAGACATGGCGAGCCAGCTTCACCACGGCGAAGTGACCACGGCCCAGTGTCTTGTCCAGATCATACAGGCCCGCAATCTTGCCATCATAGCCCCGCTTGAAGCCTGCCATTGCTGGAGAGGGTGATGGGGACAGGGGGGTCCCCCCTGTGGGCAGGGGCAGGTTGTCTGAGTTGTGCGGTTCCAGCTTAGCTTAGTTCATCGAAGGCTCAGAGAGAAACCCATGGCTCCAGCTTCCTGAAAGACACAAGACACAACCACTGCTTTACTACACACTGGTTGTACTTCAAATGCATAGTTGAATAGCAGAATTATTAGAATTCCTTTCCAGACATCTCTCGTGTACTCAATGACGTAAAACCTACTGTGCCTGCCTCCTTCTACACCTGCAGTGACACATAAATATGTTATAGAGTAAAGAGTATTCACATTTGGAGTAATGTGATTTCTGTTACCCGGGAAAAAAAGCATCAAGACCCTGGACATTATTGTGCCAAATCACTATACATTAGGGCTGAACGATTTGCAAATAATAACTTAATTAGGGTTATTTTTCCCTATTGCAAGACGATTTATTGTGCAATTAGTTGTAGTCCCTCCTTATGATATCAATTCTTATAATGAAGGGGATGATACTGTGTTATTATTCTCACTTAGAATAAGGAAAAAATACATGTAAGAGAATGGTAAGATAAAAAAATAAGAATGAAAAATACACAAAAAAATCTGTTTGCATGTAACCATAGAATGTATATTGAATTGATTACACATACACTGATCATATAGTCTATGGCATGTAACAAACACCATATCTTGGAAAAAGTTAAATATTGTTGGTCACTCAGTTCAGAAAGTGAAATCCAGATTGTATATATCAAAGTTTTCTCCATTTTTTGCCCCTTTTCACCGGTTTTGCTATCTCAAACTTATCATTATTGTTACTTTTCACGTTTTCTCCACATTAGAGTGTTGCTCTTGCAAATGTAGTTTTCAACAGTTTGGCTCTTTGGTTGAGTAACACAACTGTAGAGCATAAGACATCTACTGCAAAAAATGTATCCGGAATTCTGACACATTCCAGGTTAAAAAAAATTATACAGTCTGCGATTAGAAAATTGCAGCAGGTCATACTGCCATTGAATGTAATTTGCGATTGACTGCCCAGCCTTACTACACATATGAATCCGTCATGTGGAGCATTCAGAGGCGTTGTGCTTGTTTTGACAGGAAGGCTGCAGCTCTAACCTTAGCTCTCTCACTCTCTCTCTCTCTCCTGATGTGCCGCCTCGTGCTGCTACAGTACAAAAAGAGTACCATTGAAACTTTAATAACGTTGAAACACGTATTATTCTGTCTGTGTGTGCAGCTAGTCTGCGACTGCAGTTCAATAAGAGGGACTAGTTGAGCAGCAGGCAGCGTACAGGGCCCAGCGGCATCACAAACAACTGCTGTTAGCCTCCCGTTACCAGGGGCTAGCACCGCGTTCATTGATTGATCAGCGTTAGCTCCACTGGCTCTAACAAACCTTACCTGCTGTTCATTCTAAGGATGGGATGTCATCTACTATTCCACGAACCCAGCTAAAAGAAATAAACCCATCCCACTATTTTATCCCGCCCCATTGAAGCGAACAGGGAATCCACTGATGTTTAAATATCCAACTACTAGCATTAGCATATAGCAAGCTAAAGTTACTAGGGCTCGCGCAGCTTACCTCTCCTCGAGTCCAGTCTTTTCCGATACCTGGGTCCTTCAGGAGATCTCTAATCAATTTTATCACAAGTATCTCAGGAAATGAGGAAAATTGAACCTCGTGGAATGAAATGCGGCACTCGGGAGGTGCCTATACCTTAAGTTTATCCGTAAAACGAGGCATTGCATCGTTGGCAGCGGCAGTCCTAATCGGACTCGCTCTCTCTCCTCCCAACCGAGGCGGTGGGGCTGTAATGCTGCGTTCACGGACCGCGGAGTAGTGTCGAGATTTACTAAGACCAACACAACTTTGGTTTGAAACCCGAAACACATTAGTTTATTGAGGCTTATTCCCGCCAGTAATTAAAAACAAAAGGAAAACTTGGCTTTGTTGAATTTTTTTTTTTTACTTTATAAAATGTTGAGCTACATTGTCAAAATTCTGAGATAAAAAGCCAAACTTTTGAGATAAAGTGTTGATATCATTAAGTCAGGGTTTTGAGGTTACAAGTACCAGAAATGTGAGATATGTCAACATTTTGAGATAATCAAGTCGAAGTCTTGAGATAATATAGTCAAAACTTTACTGAAGTTGAGTCAAAATAATGAGCAAAAAGAGAAAAAATTCAGAAAAAAAATTCAAGATACAAGATGAAATTTGGGATAGAAAGTCAAAATTTTAGGGGAAAAGGTTGTTTTTTTATCTACTCTTTTTTACTTTTTTTCTCCACATTTCAAATAAATATGGTGAAATGAAACTGCCAACAAATCCAGTTCTTCATTTTTATATTTTTTGGAAACCAGCTACTGTAAGAACGGGATAGAAACCTTAAAAACATAAGATGACAGGAGAGCAGATGGCCTGGTGGATTAGGAGTTACCCTCCTGTGAGCTACCTATACTATATGTTTGTGTGCGCGTGTGTTTGTGTGTGTATACATATATATGAGATCTTGACAACAAAGATAATGTGTGTACATATGTATTTATGTAATCACAAGTGTGTTACCTAATGCAGCTGTGACTTAGTTTTTTGTATATGTATATATAATTTTTTTTTTTTTTTTTTTAAGTTCGGATTGATTTTAAATATGATACTTGTCTGTTGTGTTTAATTTTGCCTGTCTTTAGTTAAGGTTTCATAGACTTCTGTTTACATGTATTAAAATATCAGTGCTTTTGCTGTTTGTGTGTGTGTGTGTGGGGGGGGGGGATTTTCTTCTTTTTTCTGTTCTTTGTTTTTTTCCATATTTAGCAAAATAATTTCCTGGATCAAGATCAAAACAAGGCAGAAAATGAAGGCACATTCTGCAATGTAAACCCTAAGATCCTCACTATCTAAATTCTACCTTATTTTTTTCTCAGTTAGAAGAAAAGGCAAGATTTAAAATCCTTGGTGTTATTTTTTTCTTTGATTTCCTTTTAATGGTGGTACTTTTTAGCTTTTATATTGTTTTGTTCAGTTCTGTTATTTTGTGGTAAGTCCCCCCACATTACTCTTATTTTTCTCATGTTGTACATTATGCAAAGCACTTTGGGTCTCTGTTTTGAAAAGTGCAATATGAATATATGTATTATTATGGCTATTATTATTAATATTGTTGTTGTAGTAGTTGTTGTTGTTGATGATGATGATGATGATGTTGCTGTTACTGTATTAATAAAGCCTTAAAATCATTATACACAAAAGTAAAGCCACATGTTTCTTCTTGAGACGGATCATTAGGCGGTGTGATTTCGTTATACGATATGAAATGAATACTTAACTTTAATATGCGACAAGTGAGAAAAGAAACGTATCATGACTTAATTCCTTAGTCAAAAAAAAATACATGGAACAGGGGACGAGAAATTGTATCTTTAATTCTAAACAAAATATTAATTCATTTGAACAATACATCAGACATTAGTTAGTGTTCACACCAAAAGCACAGACAAAATACCAGATGTCATTTTGAATTATTAGTTTTTGACCTTTTTTTTTCTTTCTTTTTTTTTAATTGTTGCCAACTTTGCCTTTCTGCATACATTTTGTACATGTACTTTGTGTGTACATAGCTCATGTTCATTTTTTGACGTTGTGTCAGGATTCTCTCTCAAAATTAGTACAGAGGAAGCCATGGATTGGATACGGTTTAGGAGCTCAGATTTACGAGGATCATTTGAAGGCAGCCTACGAGCATCACCAACCGCATTCAGCTCTGACGTCAAACAATGCTTTTGATAAGGAATAATGGGGGAAACAACTGTCTGTCAATGAAAGCGAACCAAAGATTTATACAGATACTGCTCATGGGGCTGAGGTCTTTAAAGTTTAATGATTAAAAATAGTCAGATTTGAGGTTTGAGATCCCAAGCATCAGCCGAATACACAATTATACTACACACGTCAACCGCATCAATGCACTTAATGTAATAATCAATTTAAGTGCATGTTTCATACTACAAGATTGACCTGACAAATGTTTTCAGTCGATGAATTTACTGCCCACCAGGTTTAGTCTTTCTTAGTAATCGGAGGTGTGCAGTGACATCTAGTGATAAAAGGGAAAAATGTCTCAGCCTCTAATTGAACCTGCAGTTTGTTTTCCTTGTATTCATTATAAATGAATGTTTATCCAAAACAGTGCAACTGTGTTTTGTCTCCTGGTGAGACTTGTCCCAATACATCTCACTGTTCACACTGTAGTTAATTCTTTTCCTCCAAGAGTTTCTGTGCATCAACTCTCTGCCTGACATGGTAAATGATCAGAATGAGAAATTCTCTGGGTTTACAAAAAAACATTTTACCATTATATAGTTTAAATTGTATTTTCTATGTTCTTATTTCAAAAATAAGACCAGAAATAGGGTTATGGGTTTGTTACTGCCTCAACAAAGAGCATAATAAGATTTTGCCAGGGAATGAACTAAGCTATAAAAAAAGAAGCTCCAATAGTTTCCCTTTGGACCAGTATATTCCTGATGCTAAGCTACCTGCCTTAGGGATATTAAACTTATAAATTCTCATCTCTACAGCGTACAAGTGAAACAAATGTATTTTGTTTCTATTTGTGTGATAATAAGGGTTGCCTATCTGAAGCACTTCAGATACGCAACCTCATTATCATCATAGTAGTGGCCAGAGTGTGTGTATGTGTGTGTGTGTGTGCAGACATATATCAGTAACATTTAACCTCTCTGCCTCTGCTATATACTCTAGGAACTAAGTGTCATGTATACTATATTTCTGGGAATAACTTTCAGATACTCAAAAGAAACACAAAAAGAAGCAACACAAAAATTCTCTTGTCATATATCTTCAAATACACTAAAATGAATATGAAGAAAAAAGTAATCTGAGATGCACTTTTATAATACAGTTATTGGATATTGTCGCAGTGATTAAAAAAAAAAAAAAAAAAAAACAGAAAAAGAAAATGAACCTTGTAGTTGGCAGCGATACATGCTTGTCTTTTTTTAGACTCAAGATGGGAGTGTTGCTTTGTATTCAATGTCACCGCTCTGCACATGCAAACCATTCAGTACTTTCTCCATAATAAAGATACATTCACCCACATTTTCCCTCACAGGAAATGTTTTTGTAATGTAGTGCTGGTGTCAGTCATGAATCATATTAAATTCATAAATAATGAATGGTATATAAAAACGTAACTATTAAAACCAAAATGACCACTGCCAATCACATCAACAACAACAAAAGCAAAATATAATCACAACAATAATAAAAAGAAGATAAAGAAGAATGATTATGATAACTACAACCTATCAAAATAAATGGGTAAATAATTAAATATTACTATAAATCTGTCTGAACAGCATTTGATTTATATTAAAATTGCAAATATTGAAATAAAAAAGAAACCAGAAACTCTTAATAATTCAATGTTCTAGAGCTTGACCGGAACACTAAAACAACGGAAACAAGTTTAAACTATCTTTTTTCCCTCCTTTTTTTCTTTTTTAGATCTTGAAATGTGTGTTATTATGGTCATTTTAGCATTAAATCTATTCATTTCCTGTGACGCTCCCTCACGCCTTGTTAAAGCCACGCCAGCCACTGGGCAGAGTTCCCACCAGTACACTCAAACTTCAGATCAAAGGCCTGAACACAGAATGTTGTTTAGACTTTTTCTGGTTCATTTTATCGGTATATATTCTTAAAACCTGTGGTCAAAGCCAAGCAAGTAAACAAGAGGCAGAGGAAATTTCAGTCGCACTGGTGAGACCGCTGGAGTTGACTTGGACACAGGGCAGCTAATAAAAAGGTCTAATGCCAAATCTGCCAGTCAGTGCTTGCATATACAGACAGTAAGTTGAGTGTAGAAAAGAAGTAAGTTTGTTTGTAGGAATGAATTTGTTGTCTTTTCTCGTCTGTAAATAAATCATGAGATCTGCACCCCTGGTCAGTGGCAAATTGAACCCTGATAATGCACAGGCCTGGTGAATTGTGGTGTTTGTGAGAAATAACAGCCCATTAGAAAGTGTTAATAATACACCTTTCACTTATGGCTGACATGGACCAACATAAACCAGTTCAGGAAAAAAAATATTTTGTTCTAAGTGGTTAGAGGAAGTAAATTTTGGGGTGGAACAAAAAACCTGAAATCCTAAAATGCTGTTTTTGTTTGTGACAAACTGATTGGGAAGAAAATTCTGGTACAAAGCCCTATCTGAAAGGTTCTGTGAGGACTATTTAGAATCATTTGTATTTTTCTGAGATAAAGACTCATTTCCCCTTGAGCACTTTCACCCACTTTCTTAGAGATGTCACTCCCACCAAGGCATGTATTTGTTTTGGATATTGTATCTTCTTTATAACACTACTTTTTTTTTTTTTTTTTGTTCAAGACAGTTTTTCCAAGGATGCAAAGCGATGAGGTAGCCCAGTACTCAATGACAACGTTTCTCAGATTGTCGTCTGCATAGACTGTGAGTCATTTTTAGTTTGCCTTATGCCTTATATAAAACAAACTAAAAATAAATGAATAAATAGATAAGTAAATAAATGAATAAATAAATGAATAAAGAAGCCATAAATAAACAACAACAACAAAAAACAAAATTATGTGAGTTAACAATTTGAGAAACATTAACAAACACAAGACATGTCTGTACAGTGTAACGCTCGTGAAACCTGGTTATGTCCTCCCAGTGCTCATCTACCAACTCCAACCTCACCAAGCAGAGCAAATGTAACCTGGCTTTTCATTTCATTGATAGATTCTTGAGTTTGAATGGACCACTGCAGTATAACTGCTGCATGTGGATAACAGATTAACCCCTGTTTTAGCCTGTGCTCCACCACTCTCCTATTTTGCTGTCCTCTGCTCTGACATCGATTTTCTGTCAGAGGGTCCAGCTCCAGCGTCCACCATTACTAAAAAATAAATCCAAGGAATACTTTTCTTAATGAAAGAGACAGATCTTGCCTTTCACTTAGTTTACTCATAGAAAGAAAACAGTAGGGAGAGAAATATTATTTAAAAATGAACAATTGTGGTGCTGAGAATTTCATTTTAAACTGCGGGTTTTGAGCAAGAAAATATATGAAAGTGAGACTATTTCAAGATTTTCCTCCTTTGCTTACTTGGTATTTTTCTGCACTCTTTCAACCTCCCTGCTGAGAGAAGGAGGAATTAAGTATGTTCACTTTTATCCCTATTACAAATTACAAAATAAAAGTGCGATGTTCAGTGATTCTTCAATAATTAATAAGATAATGATTTATTCATCAAGTCTGCTCTGGTTTATAAGCCCAAGATGTGATAATTATCAATGGCAAACGGTGCAATTAAAGAGGTCGAGTGTCATCGCGAGATGTGAGCGCGTGATTTCCCTCGGCAGTAGGTGGAGACTCTCAGAGCAGAGTGGAGTCGCTCTCCCAGCAGCTGCTCTCTGTCTCTGCCTTTTTACAGCTAGGCTAGCTAGTAAACAACACGAAACAGCCCAGGCGGTGTGTAGGAAAATGTAATGACTGAACCCGACGTTTTTTTCTGGTGTACACTCGGTTTTCGTCACAGTTGAGCTCGTCGTTCCCACTCCATGTCTTGTGTTCCCGTTTAGGACCGTGTCTCTGCAGAAGGCTGGAGCTTTACTGAGGAACACTGATGCTGCCCAGATGAGCTAACCCCGAGAACTGTCCTCGAGACAAAAGCAACATTTCAACGAGACCTGAGGTGAGATTTATCCTTCAGACAGGACACTGACCTGTTTATTTATTTATTAAAGTAGGTTTTACCGATATAAATCTGTAGGGCTAAGTGTCTCTGCTGTTTTGGGTCTGTATCATAGATGAGAGTGTTGAGCTGACAGCATCTGAATAAATTAGTGTTACACCTCTAAATACATCAAACAGTGTCCAGACAATTTAGTAAACTTTCATGCCAGTAAATGTCTTTTAATGTCTTAATACTGCTGTTATTACAGCCTCCTGAAGTATTAGATAAATATCATTGAAGACATGAGCAGCTTCCATCTAGTTAACAATTCAATGAATGGATGAATAAATGAATGGATGAATGAATGAATGTCTTGTGCTGCTCCCTGAGTTCACACTGGTGTCCATAGATGCTTTGGAATAGTTGTGAATGCATTATTGATAATATATAAATACACATAACTAAGAATTATGAGGAAGTAATGTATTTTTATTTTTTTATTTTATTTTTTTGCTGGTTTCAATACTGTATTTTTTTATTCAAGGGCAAAATCACCTCAGAAAGAAATTATCTCACTTCAAAGTATCTGCTGGTAAATTTTTGATAGCTCAGATTGCAGCCAGACAGTGCTTCAGTGTTTTGTTTCATCACTGTGAAAGTGAAAGTGAGTCAAACACATCACAGGAGATACTCTGAATCATTGCTCTATTTTTTAAAATGAGGGCACTGAGTTTTCTTTAGACTTTACACTGTCCCTCAGGTGCCCCGTAGTAGCTCTACACGATTTACTGATTACAAAAATCCCTGCTTTTCTCTCACTGGTGTTTTAGAAAACCCCTTTTTCAGCATCCGTCTAAAAACATAAGCTGTATAATAAACACTTCCTCCAGCTTCTGTCTCTTTCAAGAGCATACAGAAGGATGAAGAAAATAGTTTAGCAAATCATTGGAAAATAACTTAAAAATAATATTTTAAAATAATTTAGTAAATTAGAGAGACAGGGTCCCCTGGAGATGTTTTAGTATGTTTGCTTTAAGTTCTACCATTTGAGCGAGATGTCACAGGGGGAGTCCTGCTGATTCTGCCTCTGTTTAACATTAATAAACATGGATCAGACTGTCACCTCTGTCAATAAAGAGGAATATACTCTCTATTCCTAAGCATATGATGGTCCTCAGGATTATGATGATGAACCTATTAGGCAGTATGAAGAGCAGGAATAGGGTAGCATTCTGGGGAATAACAGCCAAAGGAGAGCAGAGAGCTGCAGTGTGAGGAGAACCAGAGGAGAACAGAGCAGGCTTCCTAGTATGACCGCTGTTAGCTAGAGATATGTAGCCTAATGCTGTGTTCATATCAGTGTATTTAAAGTTTGAAATCAGGAAGAAAAGCTTTAGAAATTGGTCGTAAGTGTAATTGCTGATTGAAACCATTCAGTTGTATGGGAGTGCCTGGTTAAAATGCATCTGAACTACCCATATACTGCACACAGGATGGACAGCATAGCTCCACCTTTTACCGTTGCATGTTGTTTTGAAGCTAAAATGCTGATGTCTAATAGCTGATGAACAAAACAACTTTTCAGTAAGAAGAGGATGCTATTGAATATCTGCATACCACTGCAGCGTAAAGATGTGAGCAATATTTCTATAAAGTTTATATATATATATATATATATATACAGTCGGTATGTATGTTATGTGGGGCTGCATGAGTGCTGCTGGTGTTGGGGAGCTGCATTTCATTCATGGTATAATGAGTTCACAGATGTACTGCTCCATATTGAAAGAGAAGGTGCTACCATCACTCTGTGCCCTTGGCCTTCGTGCACTTTTCCAACATGACAATGATCCAAAACACACTTCCAAGGCCACCGTAGTATTTCTCAAGAGGAACAGGGTGAAAGAGATTCAGTGGCCTAGTATGTTTCCTGAGCTGAACCTAATTGGACACCTATGGGGAATTCTAAAGAGACATCACTCTCCATCCAGCATATAGGCATTAAAAGAGGTTGTTTTTGAAGAATGGAAGAAGATAGATGTTGCAGTTTGTTGCCAACTTGTTCATTCCATGCCTCGAAGACTTGGTGCTGCCCTCAAAAGTCGTGGAGGTCATACAAAATACTAGATGTTGTAGTTTTTTTTATGGGGTGTATTCATTTTTGCATCAGCTATTTTGAGTAAAAGTGATGATTTTGTGATCTTAGTTATATTATCAATCTTACTTTCATGTTGTGAGTGGAACAAATGTTCCATGAAACTCAGTTTTGTCAAAATTTTGGGAATGGTTCTTGCGTTCTTTGAGATATTGTTTAAAACGTTACTTTTCAAAGGGGGTGTACTCATTTATGCTGAGCACTGTATATATTTAATTATTGTTTTTGGTTTTTCGTGCCTTAAATTGGATAGAGGAGGACAGTGGATAGAGTAGGAAAGGGGGTGAGAGTGGGGAGTGACATGCAGGAAAGTGGCCACAGGCTGGATTCGAATCAGGGTTTCCAGCACTAGGGAGAACTTCATGTTGCGCGGTTTTAAACCACTAGGCCATCTGCGCTCCAGTGTAATAATTTTTCAAAGTTTGACTACTTCCAATCTGGCATGCATAAGGAGATGGACCTATACCGCAGCCAGTCACCAGGGGGAGCAGATTTTGTGGAAACCTCAATGTCGAATGTCATGGAGTCTGTGATTTTAACAGTCTATGGTTTTGCTGCATTGTGTAAGAGAAAAAGATACGTTAAGCGCTATTGCAGCACGGGTGTCTTTATTGTCTTATCGTCTTGTCTGAGTCCTGATACAGCCCAGGGGGCATGTTGTCTACATAAGAAATTAATGTATAAAGTCAAACGTGCAGTATGTTCCTGATGTTAAGAGTAGAATACCAGTTAACACAAGATGCTCATGAGGGCTTCAGTGATATCATGTACTCCACAAACGCTATTTCTACCCACTGAAATTCATATGTTCACTAATGTAGAGTCAATAAACAAAAAAATCAATACTTGCAGTAGGCTTGGGTGATAAATCAATTGTATCTATTAACTCGAGTTTTTCATTGTGAGCGATTTAAAAAGTACAAAATGTGAGTTTTTTTTCTCCCCTTGCTACTGCACACCTCTTGCCCATACAGTGTTATTAGCCATTAATAGCTAAACCCCTGGAAACAAAAGTGAGAACACCCCGAAGAGACTACACCCCTAAATGTCCAAATTGAGCACTGCTTGCCATTTGCCCTCCAAAATGTCATGTGAGTCATTTGTGTTACTACAGTACTTTTCATTGAGGGAAACATGAACTCCGTCGTCTTAAGCCCATTGCTACCAAAGGCAGCAGCACAACGAACCTGTTCTAGTATCTAAAACAGAGACATCCAGCTAAGCAGAAGAAGTGTCACTCTTAACGAGGGGGAAAGACTGTTATAACCAGCAAACTCCTGCTCCAAAGCAGCTCACTGTGGAGGAATCATTTACGCAACGCACCATGTATGATTAAAAAAAGGGGCACGGTGAGGGGGACGGCTGATCGCATTGCACAGCATTTATCCACATGCAAATGTGTTTTATTTTTTTATACATATATTCAGTGATGCAAGTGGCACTGATTACCTTTTAAGATGCATTTAAAAAAAAAATTAAGTTTGCACTTAATCAGTCACTGTTGGTGTTGATTTACTGTTTATTTTTATTTACAGAAGTATTTTGTTAGAGACATAATTAGAGCCTCCCTTTTAGTTTAGTTCCCTCCTTCTTTTAGTTTTTTTTAGTTGTTTCTATTTAAGGTGCAAGTCAAAGAAAAAAGAAAATATAAAAAATTTGAATTTTGACATGCAGTGCAAGTTCATGTCATGTGTCCCTGAAACTGCATTGTTAAAATTAGAATTTTTGATAAATGTGTTTCAAATTCCCTCTGTCATTTGTAATTAATGTTTTCTTTAGAAATAAAGAAAAAATCCTACATCCAGTTTTGAGAAAAAAACAGAAATTTTATTTTTACGCCATATGTAACTTGCAGTGCTCGGCTTATGTTTCTGTCATGAGGAACTAAAAGTCCGCATGTTTAGTCTGATCATCCAGCATTGGTTCTTCATGTCCATGTTAAAATGTGGGAAAACAGAATTCTTCCTCTTTTAGCCTCTTTAAGCTCTACAGTATTTCCCATTTAAAAACATATCCAGTCAGTCATAGACATGTATGATTGTGTGTCTTGCAAGGGATGGAAATGTTGTACAGCATAAAGACTTAAAATGCACCTCAAGTTATCTAAAGCATACATCAGAGAACAGTGGGCTAATTTGGAGTACAAATGAAATATTGCTTGTTTCACAGAATACATGTCAACAGTTTTATAAATGTAAATAGTCTGTATACTTTTAGCATAAGGAAAATGAAATTAAAACTAAGTCTACCCTATAATGCTGAGTGAATGGAGTTGTAGTAGAATTACTTACTGTAGATCTTCACTGTGCATCAATAACATGTACTGCAAAGCTTGGGGTACATCTGTAATAGTTACCAGCATAACTTGATATTTTGACCACAGCGCTCCCTGTTTGCACTGCAGTAATGAAACCACTGCAGCAAAAATGACCACCATCATTTTATCCATGTGGTTTAGCAGTCCTGCAACTCCCAGTGGCAATGTTTTTTACGTCCTTTCTTTCAAAGTACTCTTGTTCATTGGGTCTGTGAGTTCATGCCCATCCAGAATATAGAAAATGTATATTTTTGTTTGTTGCATCAATTCCTTGCAGTTAAATAAGGCTAATAAGCAATTTAAAGATGCTGCAAGGCTTCCAGTCTGTCTTAATATCAGTTATCTGTGAGTGAAAGCAGAACCTGCAGGGAAGAGACAGGATTTCTGGTGTCAGAGGTGTTCTGGTTTCTGTTTATCTGAAAGGAAAACTGACCAATCAATTTATGAGAAAATATGATGAAAATATGAATACACTTCCTGGCCCAAACAAAAAAACAAGCAAAAAAAAAAAAAAGTCACCACCAAACAAGGTCACACACACTAATATTTTATTGGACCGCCTTTAGCTTTGATTACAGCGCACACTCACTGTGGCATTGTTTCTATAAGCTTCTACAATATCACAAGATTTATTTCCATCCAGTGTTGCATTAATTTTTCACAAAGATCTTGTATTGATGATGGTAGAGTCTGACCACTGCACAAAACCTTCTCCAGCACATCCCAAAGATTTTCACTGGGTTAAGGTGTGGACTCTGTGGTGGCCAATCCATGTATGAAAAAGATGTCTCAGGCTCCCTGAACCACTCTTTCACAATTTGAGCCCCATGAATCCTGGCATTGTCATCTTGGACTTTGCCCAGCCGTGCCACTAGAGAAGAAAAAATCCATTGTGTCATGGGAATTTAAGAGATCCTCTTGTGATGACCTCATCATCCTGTGAAGAGCTCTTAGCCAGTGCAGAGACAAGGACCAATGAACAGAAGTGTATACTCTCTAAATATCTGCTTTGAATAGTCTAAAATGTGTTGGTCACCTCTTGAGATAAACAGGTCTTCGAACTGTGTATTTTAGTTCTGAGATGAAGGAAATATAGAAAAACGTGACATTTTCATGCGGTGTATTCCTCATCACATAGTATTTGACATTTGTCGATTTCTTTGTTTCCCGGCCCTCTTTCATGTCTGCCGTGTCTAGAGACGTTCAACAGGGTCTCATGCTATGCACCGGGAGCTCTCCCCATTGTTCTCTCTCTTTGATCTGCATTTCTGCTCATGTCTTAGGGAATAATTCAACGCACTTCTTTGCAACTTTTCACTGAAACGCTGACTCGTGCAGGAAAAGACTTGATAACCCTCTGCGAACACTGTTGCATTTTAAGCGTATGCATGCAATAGTGACTCTGAAAGAGCTGATTTTCATGCATTTCCACGTTCACTACCTGCTGAGCAGAGCCGACTCTCATGGCTTCTCAAAAGTGTCACTGTGGATGAACTCAGACATTGTGCTTGCTGCAGTATGTTGTTAAAACCAGCTTTAGCATCAGAATAAATGTCAAAACTTGGCATACACAAGTGCACAAATCTGCTTGATGATAATTATAAAGTGAAAAATACCTTCTGAAGCATTTACAGCCTAACAGGCCCAAGGAGCTGAATTTAAAGAGCTTGATGTTATAGTTATTTTCTGCATCTTTTTTAGATTGGTGTCCATGTTTTCTTCTTCCTTTCATGTTTTAAATGCTTTCCCTGCCTGTTAGTGTTTTCTGCACTGATAGATGTCGGTTCGCCCTGTTTGAGACTGTCTCCACCACTGAGTGAGTCACTCCTGTATGGTTCCAGCTCTGTGTGCCTCACAGTGACTGAGGAGAGACTGCTCACCAGATGCAAGTTTTCAAAATAAAAGACCAGTGCTGCTGGCTTGTCAAACACAGCTGAAGTAACTTCTGTTTGGCTGCTTTCTTAAATTCAGTGATAGTGCTGATCGACACAGTCCCAAACTTTTCCCCTGAATTGCAATTGCAATTTATTTTGGGATTATTATCAGGTTCCCATCTAATGTGTTGTGTTAAACACAAGCAGAAAAAGCAGTCTTTATTAACACAAGCACCATTTTAGATCAGTAAAACAACAAACAAGTAACTTTAAAATATATGAGCTATTTTGATTTCCTTTTGTTCATTCTCATTTTGAATAAAGAGAAACATATATGATAGAGTAAAGGAGGATTTTCACACACACACACACATGCACACACACAAATAAATCCACCAAAAAAACAATTTGCATATACCAGTACATCTCAAAAACGTTTAATACTTTTGGTCACTCGTTTTATAATATTGATATTTTAAACATAAACACTGATTTTGGTAGTGCTTCACTTTTTTTCGCCACTTTTTGATCATTTTTTGCTTCTTATTCATCTTTTCAAGTTTTCTCCCAATTTTCTTTCCATTTTTCCTTTTTGATCAATTCACCCTCTTCGATTTAAAAAGTCTTTGAGTAATTCAGTGCGTGTGTAAAGTCATTTCTGAGATAGCCCCAGAGCTTTAGTGAGTAATATTCTTGTAAGGTAATGTTCCAGAGAAAAGGTTTGCAAGCTTTGAGACAAGCACTGTCTGAAGATTCAGGTTTCTAACTAGCTCAATGTTTTATTCACTCTGTATAAGGTGGCACGACCAAGAAACAGTTTCTGTCCATTAAACCTCCACTGAAGTCTAACTTGTGGTTGCATCAGTGCTGAAGTCAAACTGTCAGGACTTC
The DNA here is from genome assembly GCA_008086565.1 of Thalassoma bifasciatum. Lineage (NCBI taxonomy): Eukaryota > Metazoa > Chordata > Actinopteri > Labriformes > Labridae > Thalassoma > Thalassoma bifasciatum. The sequence continues at coordinate 59,689 of RPOG01002949.1, read as the reverse complement.
TGCAAACTCCAATCCAAATCCTCTTTAGTTTGTGGCTGAACCAGTGGTGTCAGATCAGCTTCCAGCAGGCTGAAGAGAGTAGAAGAGTCCAAGTGGTAAGTCTGCAGAGCAGCAACGTCAGAGGCGTCTTTCAAGAGATAGATTTGTTTGTTTACTCCCCTCGTTGCAGTAAATCCACATTTAGCTTGAACCTAGCTCAATCTGATGTTATCTGATTATTTTTCTCAGCTTTAAATGTTCATATTCAGTGTTTGTATTGTGTTGTGTTGTTGTGGAAAACAGGATTCAGGGAAAAATACATTTAGATTTTGACAAGACAAAAATCTTGTATTAATGAGACAAACTGTGCTCAGTAAGTTTATTAAACCACCACCCAGAGTAAGGTGATGGCTTCAGCTGTCCTAAATGAACAGTTTAGTACTGATGAAATAGTTTTATATGAGTGAAATGGACAATCCACCTGGACTAAGAATGGGCATCTTTCACATTTGAACAAAGACCAACTTAGTAATCAGTATCAGTACTCAACAGTACCAATTTTTGGTACGTATATGTGGGTTTATGTGGTAATATATGTAAATTTGTTGAATAACAAAATCTTGAAATATTTCAATTTTAACACATTGATTTCTCAATTAATTAACTAATATATCAAAACAACATTCAACTTTTTATACTATAATGTCACAATTGTTTCACAAATTTCTTCAACATGAAAACCTGTGCCTAAAATCAACTGCAACCCAACAAATTAACAACAACTATGCAGTGTTTTATCCTAATAATGCACAAATGCTAACTCAGCTCTACCTACACCATGCCCATGTTAAGCATGGACAATCACCAACACCCACTCCCTCACACTAAGAACAAAACAAGAAATCCTTGTCACCTGTTGCATGATTTTTCCTTATTTTTCCATATTAACATCAAATGTGAGGAATTGACAAGGGATTTGATAAAGAATCAGATCGATAAGCAGAATCAAGGCACTAGCCATGATGAGTGTATCACTTCACCTGTCTCTCCTCTTACCCTGATGCTCTTGAGACGATGGTTCCCTACCATCCTTTCAGTTTTTAATAATGTGTTAGACAGTTTTAACCCAGTTTTGGTATTTTCTTCAATCTCCTTAGATGTTCTCTCTGCTTGATGCATACCATTGATTTGACCCTTCTTAAACAGACTAGCATCTTTTCCACAACCGCAGGATGTGTTATGTATAGGAAAAGAGAAGTCACTTATTCTACCAGCTGGGGTTAAATAACGTGTTTCCATCTGAAAGATTATTGCCCATGCAGTGATTATCCAATAGAAGGCTTGTATCAATTTGCTAAGTTAAATCAAGGTGGTGACATTTTTCTTGGCCAGGCAGTGTAGTTTTCATTAGGCTAACATGTAGCTAACAAATACAGTTTTTTAAAGAAGTCTTTCCAAAGTTGTCAGGTAATGCATTTTGGTTCTAAGAATTTGTTGAAAAATGTATGCACTTGAAAGCAAGAAAAATAACCTCCCAGACAGGGCAAGTAGGAACTTAGGGAGGTTAAGTAGGCAAAAACCTCACTGTCAGACCCTGGTTATCACTTCAAACATTTTATGTTGCCTATTGTATTCTGTTTCTCTTTACTTTTACACATCAAAACTTTCTCTGAAATGGGGCTATAAACTGCTGAGTATGACCTTTTACGCTGGGAGGTGCTGAAGTGTTGTGTTGTGTTATTTTTAGAGGATGTCCCTCTCTGTTCTTCTTGTAACTTTCATATAAACAGACAGACAGACACACACACACACACACACACACACACACACACACACATACACACACACACACACACAGACACACACACACACACACACACAGACACACACACACACACTCTATTGACTGTCCACATCAGTGATCCACAGGGAGAAGAGATGGCTCAGTGTTGGGAGCAGTGTTGGTCGTGTATCTGCTGTATTTCAGGTGGCATAGCAGGCAGGTGTTGGAGAATGATACAGAGAAAGCTGAAAAAGTTATTAAGTAGAAGGCTATCATTCATAAGAGTAATCAGTCTCACTTTATAGCAGGGGAGTAGACAGACGCGATGTGTCTGACACAGACCAGGGGCTTTTTCTGACACTCACTGCCACTCCTTACAGAGCAGGCAGACACATTCCTTTTAACACCAGACTGGATGGTACTGCACTTCATTCATTTTGTGTGTGTGTCTGTCTGAGTGTGTCCAAGCATGTTTGAGCTAAGTGAGAGAGAAGCCATAAGACTTGTCTTTGTATTGCACGATAATAGCTGCTGGGCCATTAATTCCTCACAGTGCCACACTGAGCTGATGGCACTTTGATGGAAGCTGACAGGCCACATTCAGTCCAGGAATAAAGATGACAAAGAATATGGACACATCATCATCCTGGAGAGATCAACAATCAACCCGCAATAAAGAAAGAAAGAGAGTTCAGGGTGGGAGAAAGAAGATTAAAGCAATACTGACAATGCCTCTAATTCCCTGCTTGGTTCCTCTATTGACCGGGCATGTCTGGGCTCTCCAAGGTGATGTGGAAGGGTAGACATACAGGGAAGAAACATGGAAAAAGAGGGAAGATTAAGTCCAAAGAGGGGGATGGTTATTTGCAGGGAATGATGAAGACTGGTGGCCTGAATGAGCTGCCACAGCACAGCGCGCACAAAAGCCATCTCTGCTTCCCTCCTTCACTTAGGCTTTCCAGGATTCTCATTAAAATGCATTAGACTCTCTGTGCTGGCCTGCGCCGCCTTCCACCACATCACTGAGGTGCTTATCATCTCCAGAGCAAACAGCTAACCAGTAAGACCGGGGAAGCTGGAGCTGTGAGGCAGCGCTGAGAGCAGCAGTAGACACTGATGGTCATAAAGTGATTTTTATTGAAGATGAAGAGGAATTATAAGGGTGAAGGAACGCGACAGTTACAGGTCAGTGGACTGTCTTCTGAAGTCCAAAGCACAGCCACTACTTGCAAGAGTTTTATTGAATCATGACCCTAAAGGAGTCCTCACAGGATGATGCTTTATGATGGCTCTCCAGTCCACTGATGGAGCTTTTTAGTGTAATCAATGAGGATCTATGAGAGGCAGCCTGTACCATGGTAATGCCATCCTCTGTTTTTACATATCAGTCTCCAAAACCCCAGTATCAGCCAAACAAATCTTAATGTTTTGCTGCTCCAGTGTTGACAACTCTTTGCCGTTTACACAACAATGGTGGAACGCCAATTCAGAACAATTTCACTCTGGAAGCTGTTTTCAGAAGTTTGCGCTTCAGGTAGGCTAAAACTATGGGGTGAAATATGTGCCACTAGAAACTGAATTTGAATTTTTGTGTTGAATTTGAAAAGCATGTTTTGAAATTGAATTTGTCTGTTTTGAAATTGTATCTTACCTTCTTGAAAATTAGATTCAATTTCAATACAAAACACCAAATTCAATTTCAATACAAAACACCAAATTCAATTTCAATACAAAACACCAAATTCAATTTCAATACAAAACACCAAATTCAATTTCAATACAGCACGCCCGTTACATAGTCTGAGCCCATAGGGAAGACTAATCGAGCGAGGATGTAGTGTCTTCAATTACGTCTGCGGATCATCCCTCGCTGTCTGTAACTGATCATCTACTCATCAGGACTCCACACCTGAGCACCAAACTTGATAGGAGTGAGACTTGTGCTTTTATCCGTACTATGCCTTAGTGTAGAAAAGCAGATGAATGTTTCCGTTTTTTTAATTGGCAGCGAGCGCAGAACCACACACACACACACACACATACAGATATACGGTGCTCTCTCGCAGTGGACGTTAGCTGTTATCACCTCCTCCGTACCTGAGCAGAGCAAACTGAGACAGCACCATCTCAACGATGTCTGAAAACCATGGACTGAGGAATCAGGTCTGATTGAAACTAGAAATGATTAAAGTTATCTTCATATCTGCAGTAAAATGCGTAACGTAAGCCCTACATTACTGTGGCTCTCGGGGCTAATTATTAACACAATACAGTTAAGCTTCAGTAAGTGGCCAAGGATACCAAGTTTACACACACAGCTATATAACGTTACTACACAAGAAACGTTAAATAACCTCAGCATATAAATAAATACGTATTTTAGATAAGCTAATTATCTCTGGCATACAGACTGAAACTATACTCTACCGTATCAATAACCAGTCCAAAGAGCCACAGTGTTGCTATGGCTTTGTTTTCATTTATTCTCCCTCGACATGAAGGTAAAGTTAATCATTTTAAGTTTTAAGAAAACCCGATTCTTCAATCGTTTGTTTCCTGACATAGTTGAGATGGAGCTGTCTCATCAGGTGAGGAGTCCTGATGAGTAGATGATCACAGTTAGACAGCGAGGGATGATCTGCAGATGTAATTGAAGACACTACATCCTCGCTCGACTAGTCTTCCCTATGGGCTCAGACTATGTAACGGACGTGCTGTTCTGTATTGAAATTGAATTTTGCGTTTTGTATTGAAAATGAATTGGGCTTTCTGTATTGAAATTGAATCTGAATTTTCAAGAAGGTATAATACAATTTCAAAACAGATAAATTCAATTTCAAAACATGCTTTTCAAATTCAACACAGAAATTCAAATTGAGTTTCTAGTGGCACAAATTTCACCCCATAGTTTTAGCCTTCCTGAAACCCAGGGCAAGAGTGGGGGAATAACAAGTGAGAAACAGGTCACAGGCTAAACTACAGACATCAAACATTTTTAATTCATTGTTTGTTTCGACAAAAGCACTTTTAAAGAGGGGTATTGTTATTGTTTTGTCTTTATTCTGTTCCTCTGGTGCCCTTGTGAGAGCAGGTAACAAGAAATAATCCTTATTCTTCTCTCCCTGGTGTTTTAGTTAACCCTTATTTCAGCCCCTGTACAAAACACTTTGTTTCAGCTGCTGTCTCTTTAAGGTTCCCCACTCCCACAACCCCCCATCCTTCTGATTGGCCAGCCCTCTGGAAGTCTGTCGTGGGTGGAGCTAGGGGCAGACCTTGATGGTTGAGGCCTTCATCTCAAATGTATCATGAAGTAATTAAAAGACATGAATATGTCAGCATGTCTTTAGAAACCTGGTGAAGGGCTTTTAGAACAGAATGCTTTGATAACTTCTCGACAACATGAGAAAATGCAGAGGTTTGAAAAACTACTTTTAGTCTGAACCTCCAACATTGTTCTTTCATGTTCTCGTTTAAAATATGAGTCTGTCAGAGAAGTCAGAGTGCAGCTCTTGAGGCATTTTTGATAACTAACTGGCTTAATTATGTAAACTGGGGCAAAAGTCTGTTAACAGCATTACTCTGTCAGTCTTTTTAATATGATGCAATGATGTAGTGTCAGCTTGTAACTCAGTTTTAGACCAAACTCATAGATTTTAATCCAAAGACAGTGTTTTATTTATTTTTACCTGTATTTGCGTATTCCTACAGCTATTTGTGTCACCTCAAACCTTGAGCACGTTAGCTCATCTATGTTTTTAACTGAGATGTAAGGCCAAAAAGATCTAACTTTGTCTCTAAGGACCTCAAAAGACCTGAAAATCATCATATAAATGTCTAAATACTGTTTATGCACACTTTCTTCTTTTAGAAGTATGACCTTCAAGAAAGGTGTTGAGCTCGGCTGGCCTTTAATCGTGTCCAGAGCAGCCTGTGTGTCACAGTGCTGCAACAGCGAGTGTGCTGGGCTTTTAATTTTCATTTCAATGTCAAGAAAATCTGTGTCAAAAGCTGTGCATAAATTTCATCATAGTGACATCATGCTTTGAGGAGTCAAAGCCTGTGCATTTCTTAAATTTCTCATAATTATCAGCCTGTAAGGAAATGATAGTCAGTCCAGAGTCAGATGCTGATGTAACTGGATGAACAGAGGCCTGAGAGTGTTACTGGATCTGCTGAGTCTGGATGTCCTGGATCCTGAATTCAGGTCTTTATTTCAGAAATGAAATACTCATCATTATATTTTCAGAGTTTTGAAATAAAACCAAAGGGATGATCCGTTCATCTTCAAATGACCACAAGAAATGCTTCATAGTTCTCAGCTTACTTTCATTACTTGGAATTATTTGCTGCAAGTTTTATGTTTTTCAGTCTCAATAAAGTAGATATTAATGTGCAGCATCAGTTGGCAGATAAATAAAGTGAGCACTCTATAAAAAGGGAGCTTTAAACTGCACCACTAGTTCCCAGAAAGTTTGGATTTTGGGTTAGATCAAAACAAAAACAGAAAACAGTTTGCAAATGTCATAAAACCTTTTTTATTCACCATAGAAGACAGACAACATATCAGATGTTTTGGCTGGAAGATGAGTCAACCCTTTTCTGAGGCTGTGATTAAAATATGTTTTACAGGGCCGTTATCACTGTGTTTATACAAAGCCCCAACACGAAGAGGGATTTATGATCTGCAGCATGTAAACGAGCAGATTGATGCTATGAGTCATCAAGACCTTAAAAGTCCCCCAAAATGAGGAGCTGTTTGGTTCTTAAAGGAGGACCATGTTTGTGATCTTGAAATAATCTGTCTTATATATAGTATCTGCCTGTTCAGAATCCGTCATTCAAATAACATGACAACCCGATGCTTGTCTGGCATATTTAGCAGTGAGAAGGTCTGATGATCCCCGTGTCGCTTTGCATTGTGGGGAAAGTTGTCTCGAACAAAGATCTGCTCTCCATCCATTTTCTTCAAAACACATGCATTACTTGGTAAGAGTCATATGCCCATGACAGTGCTCATGGGAAATGGAATTGTTATCCCTAAAACAACCCAGCATTTCTTGATAAACTTCACTGCCCCTTTAATGAATCTGACTGTTGAAAATGAGTCTGCCTGTGGTCACATATTTCTGTGTTTTTTAATTTGAGCTGCCTCCACTGATATGGTCATTGTGCTGTCTCATTCACGCCTAATTTTGTTTATGGTCTTACGGATGAAATATGGAGTTGTTAGTGGTTATTAATTCAGAGGCACTTTTTGTCCCTGATAGTGTATTGTGAGCCGCACTTAGGGAACACCCGTACCTGATGACGTCTGGGCCAATGTTCCTTCTGCTCTTAGTCAGATTGACCCAACTCTCCAAAAACTAAAATCTAAGCATGTATGTTTTACTTTTGACCAAACATATCCATGAGTTACTTAAGCCACATTTGTGTCTCAAATTAAAAAAAAAAAAAAAAAAACATTTCAAACACAGTAAGGAAACCTAATTTGTATTTTGAAAGAAGAGATTACAAGGAACTTACTCAATACTTTTTTTTCTGCATTGGAAGACATTTTTAAACATTGCAGGTAGGATAGCTGGGTTTTGTTAAAAAAAACTCTGATTTCTGCTTGAAGTTTTACTTAAGAAGCAATAAAACTGAACTCTCAAAAAAATGTACGTTACTCTCTCTCTCAAGAGATTCATATTCAATACATTCAACATGTCATATATCTCCTAATGTGTGTGTGTATTTATTAATATTTACTGTTTTAAAACAGAATTTCAGCTTTCATCACAAAAACATATCACAGTTGCTATTTGTAACAATACTGAAAACTCTTAATGTCAAAATACCAACAGGCAAAGCATTAAAGAAAAAGTTATATGCAGACACATGGCTGACTTTAGCAAGAGTACAGCAAGCTCAAGGTTCCAAATAAACTCAAAGCATTGCTTGGTGGCCTACTTCGGTCAGTAACATACTACAAACAATACATTGAAGTTACCTGATGTGTGTTTTTTACTTATTTTGATTTTTTTTACATCCAGAAATATCTAGATTAAATGACCAATTTCTTTTATTTAATAATAAGGTTAAATAATAAATAATAAATAATAATAATAAAGTTTAATAAATAGTAATAATAAATAGTTTAATAATAAAGGTTGAACAAGTGGAATGCTTTAAGTATCTTGGGACACAGATGGACTCTCGTCTGTCATTTCTACAACACTCGGACTCAATTTACAGCACGGCACTCCAGCGTCTCCACCTACTCCGAAGACTGAAAACATTCAACGTCGAAAGGAAGATCCTAATCATGGTTTACCGCTCATTGATAGAATCCATTCTCACCTTCAACATCACATCCTGGTACAACCTTCTCTCCAGTAAACAAAAAACAAAACTTTCACGAATCACAGCTCAAGCCAGCAAGATAACCGGTTCAGCCCAAACTCCACTATCCTATCTGTATGAACGCTCTGTGATCAGGAAAGCCACCCTGATCACAGAGGATCAGTCCCATCCCCTCCATCAGTCCTTCAGTCTCCTCCCATCAGGCAGGAGATACAAGGTCCCACTGGCCAGGAAANATTTTTTTTTTTTTTTTTTTTTTTTTTTTTTTACTCTGGTCTTTTAAAGTTATTGTTATGTATGTGTGTACTAGTATGATGGGGAATGTGTGAATGTGTGTCTTTGATGCAACTGAGGCCTGTCATAAGATGAATTTCTGTCACCTTTGTGTCAGACAATAAACTTCTATTCTATTCTATTCTATTCTATAATAAACGCAATAAATGTTGACACAGAAAGCCTGTGAAGTGCGCTTTTATAAACAGCAAATTCTCAGGGGGAATTGGCAAAAGAATTCATCAAGAATCAGATCAATGGGCATAACGGACAAGAGTATTGGTCCTATCAATAAAATCTTATCTATACCCACCCCGAGTTGCAAGAAACATAGATCCTTGTATTGGACAGAAATATCTTGTATTATTTTTTTGTTTATGTTAAAGATCATTGTGCATAGAACACTTAGCACTTAATGTTAAGTGTCCACAAGGATGGAGACATCGGGATGATAAACTGTGAACTGAGTACATGATGTAGTTCTTACTTTTATTCTTCATGTTTATGCAAATTTATTCTTTTGAAGAATCCTGTAGTTCTCTGATTTGTTCGTTTTTGCCAGCAATGGACATTTTGTTAGCTGTAAAACCTGGAGCAGCATATTGTGGTGCTGTTTCTCCCTCCAGCAGCAGGTCTGTATGATGCATTGCTGGGTCCCTGCAGGCTTCACTTATGCAGCCTGGAGTCTTCTATCACTTCTGTTTCACAGACTCCAGGTCGCACCCTGAGAGAGCTGACCTGTACCTCTCATGATATGGAAGCAAGAGGTGTTCAGAGTGGGTGGAAGAAGACGCCGTATCAGTGGGTCACTTAACAGCACACACAGTTGGAAATTTGATATGGATGTGAGAGCATTCCCTGGTGCTCGCAGAACTCAGGAGGTAGATCTCATCTCACATCTGATTATTTTTGGAACTGCTGTGACCTTTTCTTAATTTGAACATTTTCATTCTCCGGCCGTGCCTCTGCTCGCTTGCTCTATCTCACACCGCTGACGAGATACAAAAGCCACTTGTCTTCAAGGTCACTTTAAACGACTGCACATGCCTGTGTGTGTGTGTGTGTGTGTGTGTGTGTGTTTATGCACACACACACACACACACACAGAAAAGTGAAACCATGTTTTAGACCTTCAGTTGCATCGTTTATTCCAAGCCTGCCCAGCATCAGAAGCAGCCCCCCATGTCCAGATCGCTGTTTGGAGCCCTGTGACTGTAGGATGTAAATGAGCGTGTTTAGTGCACACTGTGGCGCCTTGCAGCAGCTTTGACATTTGGGAAGCTTCGGGTGGCTCAGGCTGGGCACATTTCAGAGGGTGTTCATATGTGTCCCTGTGGGATCCAGTGTGCAGTGAGAGGGTTTAAGCTGCACCGCTGGCACTGTCAGCTGCCTCACGCTGCCTCACGCTGCCCTCGTCCTTGAGGAGTGAAGGAGCATGCAGGATGCAGGCTTAAAGTTAGTCTCACTGACAGCTTCCTCTTCACACTTCATTTCACTTTACTCTGCGTGCTGCATCAGCATCAAGGCGCAATGTGCGTGTTGTCTGTGCTGCCTCCATTCACGTCTGCTGGTCATGACCTTTTGTCATGATAAATAACATCAGTGTGCTTTCTGGAGAGATGAGCTTCAAATAAATTCTTGGAATGGGTAAACAAATCTTTCCTCCGTGATCCTCAAGAGCTTTCTTTTTTTTCAATAAACAAGCATTTATTTGCTTCAAAACAGCAGGGATTCTTTTACAGTTGTGAAGAGGGTTGCCCTGCTGCCTCAAAGATCATCAGCTGCCTTTTCCCCACCCTGGAAGATCTGTACAATTCATGCAGCAGGGGTTCAAAGAATCCTGGAATATTATACTCTAGTACCAGCTCACTTTGATGAAATTTGACCTAAAGGCAGGGTTGATAATCCAATTTAGATGCACTTTTATATTGGTTAAAATGATCCTTATGTCCCGATGGCCATCAATACAAGATGTGTTTTTAAAAGAGAGCAGAAAACAGACAGACGGACCAGTTTTGAGTCTGTTTGTCTGAATCAATCACAATCATATGTTGGCGAATCAGCTGCGCTTGTGCATGTGAGTGGCGGCGGCGTTTTGGAGGAGGAGAGGGGGGAGAGAGGAGGGGCTAGACATAGTACTAGGGAGATGCTACATTCAAATTCATGCTGGTTTTCCAGGACTGCCACAGTCTTAAGCCAGGGCCTGAAACTCAGATTACCTGATGGCGGTGTTTTTCGTCCTTGGGGTTGGAATTCAAATGGGGTCCATTAAAATTTCTAGTAAATGGGGCGCAGATGGCCGAGTGGATATGGCTGCGCACCATGAGGTTTGCCCTTGAGCGGGTGGCCCGGGTTCGATTCCCACCTATGGCCTGTTTCCCGCATGTCATTCCCTACTCTCTACCCCCTTTACTACTCTATCCACTGTCCTCCTCTATCCAATTAAAGGCAGAAAAGCCCAAAAAATATCTTAAAAAAAAAAAAAAAATTCTAGTAAATGATATAGAAAAAATAACTGAGCTAAGAATTCTTTGTAAAGACAAAAAACACACGATTTTAAAGAACTGTATTCTATACTGTCACTTTCTTGAATGTAAATCTAGTTCAAGTTAAATAAGACTAATAATAAGACTATCTGAGCTGGATCATCTTGATTGACAGTCACAATCTCATGACTGCACAGTTACTTCTACTTGAGTTACCTCACTTCAACATGTAGAAACACGAACTTACAGTCAGCAAGAAAACAGAAAAGAAATGGAAAGATTTTTTCAGCTGCCTGGCCTGAGAAACTTGAGGCTGTTGACTCTCAGAAACTCGTTTCCTGCTTCTGGTTTGCCTTTGCTTCCTCCAGACCTCTTCCTGTCTGAGTTTTTTTTTTTTTGAACAATGTTTTTATTAGTTTTCAACAGACATGAACATGAATACAAAAACTAAAAACAATGATATAGACAATAATGTATAAAGAAAATAATAACAAAACATATTTAAAAAAAAATTCAAAATTAGTTCAGAATAATAAAAATAATAGTATAGATTAAAAAAAATTGTAAATTAAAAAACTAAAATAAATAAAAATAAATTAGTTAATTAATAATAATAGAAATATGGTGGCTGTCACACTCTAAAGTTCATCGTCATTATTTCTGTCCAAGAAAGCTCATTAGGGGTGTCCACACCTCCTCAAACTCTTGTGCTTTACCTCGCATTACATAAGTTAGTTTTTCCATTGTAACAATTAGCATCATTTCCCTTATCCAGGACTGTATAGAAGAAACTTCAGTCTCTTTCCACGACAAAGCGATCATCCTCCTGGCCTACAGGAGACCAAAGTTGATCAGCGTCTTCTTTTTAGAGCTAACCATAAAGTCAGCTGGGAATAAACCAAGTATGCAAAGTTTTGCTAGATAAGGTATTTGAGTACCAGTGATTTTACTTAGCGTACAAAGAATCGTTTTCCAAAAAGCCACCAGTTTGGGACATTCCCATACACAATGAATTAAAGTGCCTTTCTCCGTCAAACATTTGGCACAGATGTCTGGAATGTCAGGGGACCATTTACTAAGTATCTCAGGGGTTATATATGTTCTCATTAGCCATTTATGTTGTAATAATTTCAGTCTGGTGTTAATAGTTTGTGTTTGTGCTTTTAAACAAGCATCCACCCATTCATACTCACCTACATCTTCCTCTCAGAGTTAGCGATCCAAGTTTCTCGTTGTCTTTGGATGCCGAAAGAAACTCTCCTCACTGAGCTCACCTTGACTTTCTTTGACTAATTCCTCTGGAGCAAAGACCTGTTTTTGTAAATTTTCTGATGCTCTGTCTCTTTTTCATTAGTAATTTTCCTGCTAATTTTAGAGCATCACACAAATTTCCTTATCATATTAGCCATAAGGAATAACAGGAAACGCCAGCAGACTGGACTCGTGTCTGGTTTTGTTTGTGTCTGCTTTTCTAAATATAATGCAGTGCAGCGTCATTGTTCACTGAGACGCTTGTTGTGGCTGAGTTAAATCTGATTTAGATTACTTTCTGCCACAAGGCCAGCTTCAAAGACCGGCTCCACAAATCCAATTTTCTCACAAGCAGAGAAAACCATCCCTCTCCCTGCGTTCAGCTGCATGCTGAACTCTCTGCAAACCTAATGTTTCTCTCAAGTAATTAATTTACATGAAACCTTAGTTGCAGAGTGAGTACGTCAGCCCTCAGATGAGTATTTAGTGCGCTGTTGTCTTGTGTTCGCAGGCAGCTGCTGGCCGCTAAGCGTTGGTTGATTTAGAGTCCCTCAATGACTCACTTGTTCGCTCAGTATGCAGATGAGTTTACAGCTCTTGTTCTTTCTCTTTCTGGCGGTGTAATTTGTCTCGACTTATCCAGGGAGGGTGACGGGGGACATAATGTCAGGGAAAACGTCTCATTTGCTCACAAAGGTAAACAGCCACTTTTCCCAAAGGTGAGAGCTGAGACCTGCTCTGCCCTCAGAGCTCCTCAGTGTTGTATCTCTTACATGAAGAGCACGGCAGCTTTAGAGAGGTTATTGATTTGTTATTATGTCAGGGTTTTATGTCTCTGCTGGTTTGCTTTATGATTTGTTCTTTGCTTTAAACTCATGTCCTTCCTCTCTTCCTGTCCACAGTGGTTTCCCAGTGGTGGATGTCTCGCTGCCTACGTCTGAGGTCAGAGGCTGGTTGGAGTCGGGAGGCGGGCCCCGGGCAGCAGCAGCAGTGATGCGTGCAACAGTGGCAGGCTGCAGGATGAGCGTGGGGGCGCTCCTGAACGGGCTGCTGGTCTCCGTAGTTGCAGCGCTCTTATGGAAGTACTCCAAGCTGAGCGAGCACGCCGCCCTGCTGGAGGAGGAGCTGCACATGACGCGACAGTCCCAGGAGCTCTCTCAGGCTCGTATCGACTACCACGTCGCCCTGCAGGCCCTCCAGGAACACGGCACCCGCATGGTTTGCACTGGGAAGATGCACACCGACCGNGGCCGGGTCAGAGAAGCACAGTGTCAGACCTCGGTACAAACCACCAATGAGGCCAAACTCACAGTCTCGTGGCAGATCCCCTGGAATCTGAAGTACCTGAAGGTGAGGGAGGTGAAGTATGAAGTGTGGATCCAGGAGCAGGGAGAGAACACCTATATGCCTTATATCCTTCCCCAACAGAACTACACCTTTTCAGAAAACATTAAGCCCTTCACCACCTACCTGGTGTGGGTCAGATGTATCTTCAACAAGAACCTCCTTGGACCTTTTGCAGATGTTCTCATGTGCAGGACCTAGAACAAACCTCTTTGTTGATCAGTTTGACTCACAGGTTGAGTCCTGGTTGATGAGCTGTTCCATCAGAGTTTATCCAGAGAGGGGTGAAGCGACTCACCTCTACAGTCTGAGGAAGGAGCGTTTGTTTCACCTTCAAAGGAAACATGAAACAGACTTTTAGAGTAACTGCAGAAAACTTGAAGTACAGGGTCTGAACTAATGAATGGAAGTATATTTCCTGTTCCTGCATAGAGAAAGAGCTAAACCACATCTCTACAAGACTTCAACAGATTTATTTATGTGCAGAATAATATATAATGTTTTTGTAGTCTTAGTCAGAACACTGATTCTTTACCTTTTACAGTATGCAATATAGCTTTTTCTGTGGAGAGCAAGAGAGATTTTAGAAAAGTCTAATTTTTTATGTGTTTTGATTTGTCTTCTGTCTGCTGTGTGAGTGTGGGACCTGAGGGACTCAGTTCATCCTCTGTTTGTTTGATTAAATTCATGGTTTTCCACAAAACCGAGCCAAAACCAAAGCAACTTCACCACATCCACATCAAACCATTAATCCTGTCATTACATTACTGAGTTTGAGATTTTCCCCCCTCTTTAAATATTACCCACAGCTTCACAAGGAGTTAAAAATCATTGTTAAGAACAGTTTTATAAACGCCAGGACTATGAAGATATCACTGCAAAACTGGGAATCTAAGCAAGTACTTACATCATATTCTTGGTAAAATAAAAATAAAAAAAGAGGAAAGCTTCTTATTAGACTTAATGAGTGATATTTAACTGGTAAGTCTAGAAAAATGTACTTTCATATCAAGACATTTTTCTTAATTCAAGAAATGTGAGTTAATTTCTGGCCTGATTTTTTTTTTTAAACAGGCATAACAGGCAATTCAGGTGCCATTTTAGTCCTTTTTAGTCTTTTTAATCTGATTTAAGTTTTTACTAGGACTGGAAAATGTTGGTAAAAATGATATTGCAATATTTTTGTTTCCTGCTTCACTTTGTTCAGCTGAATTCTCCCTGACTCTCCCTGTAGTGATGATAATAGACTCTTACCTCATAGCCTCTATCTCTATGCCTCTGTGACACTCTTTGTGTTTGCAAAGAGGCTTAATCATGTTGATATTTGTTAATTATTAATATTGATCTATAATATCTCCTGCAAGTGATTCTTCTCACATCAGGTCAGACTTTTTAATAACGCACTCCTGCATAGAGGTTCCATTATGTAAGTTTCCCTCCAAATATTATTACAGGAATATTTATCAAAACGGTGACCACGCTGCTCCCCTCCAGCCTGTGCCCAGAGTCAGAGAGACAGTGGTTCACACACAGCGGCTCACAGAGTTTGTCCTTCTCCTGCTTTCTGCCTTTTTTGCAGGCTTGAAAAATCTTTTTCTGGAGACGCGAATCAATCAAAATAATGTTTAGAAGTATTTCCAGAACAAGCACAGTGCATTTAGTGACGATGGTCGGCCTTGGAAAGAAAAAAAGGCTGATTTCTGCAGGAAGCAAAGCAAACTAAGCTTACTTTAACACTAAACTACGGCTGTTTCAAGGTTTTTTGCAGATCATGTTATCATGCCACGGGATTAGGAGGACGTGAAATAAACAACAATACAGGCGATCAGAGGATCCAAACTTCGAGTTGAAAAACAAACGGAGAGCCTGTTCTGACTGAAGACAAAGCTGAACAAAGCAAAGATCTTGAAGTCACTGTCTTTAACCCTGAAAGTGTTAAATAAAGCACCTTATGTGATATTAACAGTAAACAAACTGCCAGATTGTTCAAAACCCAGCTATGCTCCACTCACATTCACCGTTCTCTCTCTCAGTTACAGTTACCTCTCTCATTACATCTATTAGTAATGTGATTGGACATAGACAGGCTACAGAAACTTAATTTAGAGGCTCAAATATGTGGTATATTATTTACCTTGCAATATTAATCTCGCATTCGTGCATATCACAATGACAATACTGAAACAACATATTGTACAACTCTGGTTTTTTACTAAAGATAAGACTTAAAACTTGCTTGGATAGCTGTTTCTGCAGTGTTTAAAGAACTCTAAAGCACTGTGAGGAGATTTTAAGTGACTTTGAATTAATCCTACCAACAGAGCTGAAATGGGACAGACCTAGATCTGGTCTGAGTCAGGCATCAGGATTCAATTGATGTCTGTATTTCTGCTATTTGGACATTTATTAGGACACTGGAGCTCTTATCATGAGATCAAGCTATGACAACTGGCCCATCTGCTCACCTTTACTTAGTTAAGTAACGGTAACTTATCAGAGTTTGTTAAGTTGCTTCTGCATTACTTTGTCTCCAGCTAAAAGATGTCTGAAACAAAGAAAAGTAGTTTGAAATAGCAGATCTGTATTTACATGTAAAGACTCCTCACAGTGCCTTTAATGTGCAATATGAACAGGCACACGACACAAGTGTTTTTTGGTGCCTGCAAATAATTCACACACACACTTTATCGCTTAAAAGTTTTCCTTAAATGGAGCTAGTTATTTCCGTATCGATTCTGTTTTTGTGTAGAGAGTGAATACATGACATTGGGTTATAATTAGAGAGGAACAGTTTCCAGTATGTCACTGTACGGTTGATGGTTCCACAGCCCTGTGTTCACTTCAGTTAGAGTCAAGTTCTCTTTGATTTCTGTACAGGTTTTTCCTGCTGGTCAGCAGAGTCTACCTCTGAATTCTACATTGAAATGATGGATGTACATGCAGGTCTGCCCTCATCATAGTCCATGAAGTGTTATTTGGCCAGTTATTTATTAAAAAATAGCTGCATCTTGACATTTCTGCTAAACTTATTCTTAAAGAGCGGGTATTCTGCTCCCCTATATTTTAAAACATCACAGGATTGGAGGATATGATACGAAGTAACTTTTCTGGATGTTCAGAATGAGGGTGTCTAGATTTTCAAACCTCTACGTCTTCATATGTTGATGAAAAGGTACCTAAACAATCTCTTCTAAAAAATAGCACAAAAGCTCCACAGTACTTGCTGAAATAAAGATGATGCCATCTCTTAGATCCCTTTATGACACATGGGAGGTGTGGGCCTCAAACACCAAGGTTTGGCCACAGCTTTACCCAGAAAGAAGGGATTTGTGAAGCTGGGAGCCTTAAAGAGACAGCAGCTCAAACAAAGCGTTTTCATACAGAGAAACACTTCAGAAAATGAAAAAAACTATGGATATGGATAGTTTATCAGGTTAAGCTACAGAGGCACCAGAGGGACAAAGTAAGCACAATACCCCCTCTTCAGTGACACTGTCCACGCCTTTCCCTTAAATCAAGATAATATATGCATGTAGGGAGTGTGAATTGGAAAAGAGAAGAAGACTGTTTGGTCAGTGCTGAGCAGCTACAGAGGAGCGGGAGAGCAAATCTGGGAAAGGGGGAGTTCTGATTTGAAAGCAATGAATGAAAACTCGTTACAGTGTGAAGGTATGACTGTGAAGAACGGGTGAAGCAGGAGACTGTTTGTTGAAGTGAAAGTGAAAAGTTGCCACTAACCTGTCGTGTTGAATGTCATCAATGCTAGGTATAAAGTCATGTCATATTTTTTAATGTTGGCACCACTGGAACCATTTTATTATCTTTCTGTTGGACATAGAGGAGATCCTTTTTGTCCACTTTTTTTGGACGAATGTCTGTTTCTTTTCTGTCTCAGACACTGATATTGTTCCCCTAAAGTTCTGAAATGCAGTGCTGTATGTCCATGCATGTTTAAGAGATTACTGAAAGCCGTTGTTGTTCATGCAAGACACGGTGGTCTAGAAATGTCTGTGTTTGTGCTGTTGGTTTAGATATGTGTGAGGAGTGGTTCTGTTTGTGCTGAGTGAACTGAGAGTCTGTTTTCTACATTAGTGTTGATTTCTTTTTCAGTACATGTGGTTGAATAAAGAAGATTTTTTCTTACGATAAAAGATGGTTTGAGAAAATTTTGTGGTAAAACTTCAGTCAATCATTCCTTTTATTTACACACACACACACACACGCACATACACACACAGAGTCATCTGAAAACACTCTACAGATAGAGCATGTCTATTTCTACCAATGTTAAATATCAGAGAGCCAACGTGCAGACAAAATTGGAAATCTGATCTCATCTTAACCCTCAAGGAGTGGAGAGCTTTACAGCATTTAGTGGTAAGATCAAACTCTCTCTGACAGACAAGGCCAGATGATTGGCTGCTTTTACTGTTCATATAACTGCAGGTGTTTGGTCTCAGTATAATGACTTTGACTGAGATACTGACCTGTTGTCATGGAAATGTGCAGGAACAAAATGAAAGTCAATGATTAGGAGCTTTGAAATCATGACTTGAGCAAGGTCACATGATGCAACAGCTGCACCAGGAGCATACAGATGTAGGATGTAACTGTTGAGGCTCCAGAGGTATCCAGAGGTAGCATAAAGAATAGTAAAGAACAATATACATGGGTCAATGACAAAAAGAGGGTCTGAAAATGTATTTATAAAAAGTTCTTTGAAAATGAATAAAAAAACATTTCTGAGAGAAGAATTATGTTTTCTAACAGATTTCAGTAGTTGACCAACATTTCAAAGTTTTTAGGTTCATTATTTTTTTAGTATTTTTAATTTGAGCACCCAAAAATGTCAGGTGGTGCAACCAAATATATGAAAATATATTTATATGTTCCTGTTATTTTTTATGTGTGAAATTATTGGCAAGTATCTCTCAAGTGTCTGTAGTGACTCATACATTTTCATTTTGTGTGTTTCATTTCTTTTATTTGTGAATAAGATAAATAATTTGATGTTAAAATAACATTTCACATTATTACATTGGTTGTACCACCTGACATGGAAATTGTTCCAGTCACCAATGAAGTGAAAAAACCTTTTTTATCAGTATTTCAGAGAAATCTACAAACTTTTCCACTTGGTCACAAATGTCATTTGGGCTCCTCTGGCTGATGCAGTTTCCTGTTTCCTGTTTTATTCTCTTCACTTTAAAATAAAAGTCTAATGTTACGGTTGCACCACCCTGACATTTGACAAGGTGAAAATTACAGGACAAAAGTTTTTTAGATTTCTCAACAGCTTTAAAATTCTCTTTATTTGCAAAGAATGTTTTATTTAAAAAGGTTCAAGCATAAAATAATGCCACTGTATTTTTAATTTCCATTTACAATAACTGACATTAAATTTTTAGAGTTTAATTACTGTGGATACTTGTCAGGACGGTTGCACCACCTGACATTTTGGGGGTTTGAGGAACCAAAACACAAAAAAACATGTTATATTTGAATAGTTTAAAGATGTGTTCAAATAAGACAGGTTTCATAGAATAAAGAAATACATGTGATGAAATACTCAATTCATGATGGAAGGAAATATTGCACTCGGACACAAAAAAGGGGACGTCACATCATTGACCCATATACAGTCATGAATGAAAGTATTGGCACCCCTGGAATTTTTCTAGAAAATACACAATTTCTCCCAGAAATAGTTTAAATTAAAAATCGTTTTGGCCTGACAAAATGGTTGGCACCCTTTTAGAATTGTGGGTAAATCATCTAATTTCAAGCAGGTGATGCTTGTTTAAACTCATCTGTGGCAAGTAACAGGTGCTGGTAATATAGAAACCACACCTGACGCCAGTTAGGATACAAAAGTTGACTAAACCTTTGGGTTCTGAGCCTTTGTGTGTCACACCAAGCATGGAGAAGAGGAAGAAGAGCTAAGGGGTGTCTGGAGACTTAAGACGCAAAATGGTTGTCTACAAAGTGAGACTGATTATAAGTCTGATAAATGATAGCCTTGCCCTGCTATGTCTCCTGAAAAACAGCAGATACAAGACCAACGCTGCTCCCAACACTGAGCCATCCCCTCTCCCTATGGACCACTGATGTGGACAGTCAACCAAGTGTGTGTATGTGTGTGTGTGTGTGTGTGTACAAAGAAATGACAAATAAATAAAGATATGTAACAAAAAAATCAGTGATTGCATAAATATTCACCCCATAAAAAGTGATTGGCCTTATTTAACGAATATCCAGTCAATTGGTGCTCGTAGTCTCACAGTTAGTAAAATGAAGATCACCTGAGTGCAGTGCCTTTGTCTCAAGTGATTGTAGTATAAAGGCACCTGTGTCTAGAAGGTTTATTTAATGGTTAATCAGTATTACTGGCTACCATCACAGCATGAAGACAAAAGAACACTCCAAGCAAATCAGAGAAAAGGTTATTGGAAAGTAGAAGTCAAGGGATGGATACAAAAAATTCTTAGGCACTAAACATACCCTGGAGCTCAGTTGAATCCATCATCAAAAAATGCAGGGAATATGACACGTGTAAATCTGCTAAGATCAGGCTGTCCTCATCTGAGTGACTGTGCAAAAATACAACTACCGAGAAAGACCACCAGGACACCTATGACTACTCTGAAAGAGTTAAAAGCTTCAGCAACAGATGGGAGAGATTGTGCATACAACAAATGTTGACAACCAGTCACCACCAGTCAAAGCTTTATGGTGGAGTGGCATTGAGAAAACCACTGTTGAAGAAAACTCATATGAAGTTGCCAAAAGGCATGTTGGAGAATCCATGGCCAAGTGAAAGACAGTCCTTTGGTCTGATGAGACCAAAGTGGTGCTTTTTAGTCATCAGACAAGCCGCTATGTTCGGCAGACACCAAACACTGCACATCAGCACAAACACACTATCCCCACTGCAAAACATGGTGGTGGCAGCTTGGGAGAAGATTTATTTTCCAGCAAGACAATGATCCAAAGCATACAGCTGAAGCTACACTGAAATGGTTTGAAGACAACAAGGTGGATGTTCTGGAGTGGCCTAGTCAAAGTCCAGACCTTAATCCTAGAGAGAATTTGTGGCTGGGCTTGAAAAGGGCTGTTCACACCTGATCCCCAACTTGACAGAGCTTGAGCAGTTTTGTGAAGAAGAATGGAGTAAAATTTCAGTGTTCAGATGTACAAGTCTCACTGAGACCTGTCCACACAGACTCCATGCTGGGATTTCAGCCGAAGGTGCATCTACAAAGTACTGACTTGAAGGGGGTGATTTTTTTATGCAACTGCTTATTTTATGTTCCATATTTTTATTTATTTGTCATTACTTTGAAGAAATCGGTTTTTAATTTGACTTTAGAGAGGATTATTCTTTTTTTGGTCACAAAAGTCAAATCATGTTGGGTATAACATGTTAACTAAAACAATAACAAGGTAAAATGTTTTTTTACAATCATTTTACAATCTGGTTTGAAAAATACTATATAAGTAAACTTTATCATCATCATCACCATCATCATCATGATTATTATTATTATTATTATTATTTTTATTATTATTATTATTATTATTATTATTATTATAAAAACGTAACTTTGCTGAAAGCTGCAATTCACTTTGTCACTTTGAGGCCAACAGCAGAAAGACCAGAAACCACAAACACACCAATACACAACTAACAATCCATCCATCCATTTTCTTAACCGTCTATCCTGCTATTCAGGGTCGCGGGTGGGTGGAGCCTATCCCAGCTGTCATTGGTCGAGAGGCAGGGTACACCCTGGATTGGTTGCCAGTCAATCACAGGGCACAACTAACAATCTATACAGCAAAATTTAGCTTAGTTAAGTTTAAGTTTATCAAAAACAGTCTGGGTTTTGATAGCTCATCTCTCAGCATACACTGCTGTACTGGGGATACATTATTTTATAAGTTGTTATTTCTAAAACCATCAAACTCATGAGTTTTGCCCATATAAGGGCATGTCTGGTGGGTGGGGCCCATGTAGCTGTCTGCAAAGAGATGAAGGCCTGCACCTTTACCAGGTTGAGATCAGGATTTCCAGTATGACCCCGTTGAAGCTGTGCCTCAGAAACAAATGGAGACAAACTGCAGATGTGCAAGAGTTTCAGAGGTGTAAATCTTGCAAAGTGACTGCAGAGCTATTAGAGAGCCAATATGAAGCCTAAAAATGTTTGTGCACTGATGTACAAAGTCCACTTTTGGGAAAAACAACCCTCATTTATTTACAGATTTTTCCTCCATGCTTGGTTTTCTTGATTTTGCTGCTCTTTTAAGTTTTCACAGAGCTACACTGGTTTCTTGTGCAGCTCTAAAAGGTGTTAAAGTGAAGCATTGAGCTGATAAATGTGTGTTAGAGGGAGCTCACTTAATGTGATATGGTGTTTTGTTAAAGAGCACATGAGAAGAACTCTCCGATCAAAAAGCCTGCAGCAGCTCAGGGAAATATCAGGTCTCCATGGAGCGGGGGCAGATTCTCCCGGTCAGCTCCTCGCCTCAGCTCCCATGGTGCTCTCTGTTCCCAGGGCTGTTTTCTGCCAGCTTAACTGCAGAGACGTGATGCTGCCTGACAGGTGCAGATGGGCAGCGCGAGGTGTAGTGACAGTGGCCTTCCCCGGAGCAGGAGAGGAGGCGGCCCACAGCAGCACCCAGAGATGGACTGCTGTGTAATGGACCGTGTGTGTGTGTGTGGGTGTGTGTCAGAGAAAGATAGAGGAGCATAAATCAGCCATATATTTCATACAGAAGGAAAAGGGTTAAAGCTGAGTGACATTAAAGAGGGAGCAGATGATTTGTGGAGCTGTTTTACACCTGAAGCCTCGGGAATAATTTCTTCTCTCTGCTCGTCTTTGCAGGAGCTGAACATATGACTAACTCTCCGGAGTCTATTTATCATCATTAGAGCTGGAATTACATGAAATGAACTTGTTTTCTCTCCTCTGCTCTCCATCAGTGTTTCATTAGCTGTGGTATTCACAGAGCGTCTGACAGGTTGTGAGTCTTTTCTGTCACACCACAAGATAATAAACATCAAAAGGTAATTGCAGGATGACAGTAAGCTGAACAGAAACAACAGAATCTGTAGTCACATCAGTTGATCTAGATCTGGTAAAAGATTCATAAATTCCTCCTGACTCCTGGCCCATGGTAACGCTGCCTCGCTGTGCACCATCCGCTCCAAACTAAATCATTCTTTGTCTTCATTCTCAAAGCATGAGAGGATTGAAGACAGCTCTCCTCTCTGATCACATCAGACACCTGACCCTGCAGGAGGCCTGCAGACTGCAGGAGGATGAGGATAGAGCCAAAAAGAAACAAACCTGGAATATAAAAGGATTTCAATCAGGAGAGACTGAAACACCAGAAGGCTTTATGAAGGAATTTAATGTTATAGATGCAGTTAGACGCCATCAAACATAGAAATGAATGTGTAGGGGAAACAATGACGTGATGATGGGTGACCACATGCTGTTTTGTTGAGCTGGAAACAAACAAAATCGTCTTCTCTTCAGGCCAGGGGTTGGTAATTATGTGTATTTTTTGTTAATCTGTTTAGTATAAGCTAGCAGAATGCCTAGAAGTACGTTTTAGGTTCTCCCTGGATAAATAAGCGACTCTGAGCTAGTTCAAAAAACGATGGGCCAAAAATGACCATTTGAGTGACTTTGTAGATGGAGAATGGTGACAGTTCTATAAGGCTAAAGCCCTTAAACAAAAAAATGGGTAACACTTTAGATTAGGGAACACATATTCATTCATTTGTAGTCAATAAGTAATAATTAGGAGTTAATATATGGAAAAGTCTGAATTCATGGTGCAATAGAGGTAGAATAAGGGGTTAATGCATGCTTAGTAAATACTAATTAGCTACGTATATGCATATTAATAAGCACCTAGTTAAAGGTGAATATGTGTTCCCTAATCTAAAGTGTTACCAAAAAATGTGTAATTAATTTTTTTCTTTAGAAAATTGTGAACTATGCATTAAATGACTGCTATAAGTTCACTGAACACCAAAATATCACCTTTTTTCAACTTTAACCCTTTGTTCTCTAATTTAGGATTTTGGCCAAAGTGTGTTTGTGCATTTGAAATCCAGTTCTAACAAGCAACAAATAAAGCAAAAAAAAAAAAAAAAACCTTTGTTAAATGTAGCCGTGTGTTGACTGATTATTTTCCTACATTTAAAATACTTTGCATTGACAGTGTTTGTTGTTGTGATTCTTTGAAATTACACGCCTAAAGCCCAATCTGTCAAATTTGAACTCATAGCAGTCATTTAATTCATAGTTCATAGTTTTGCAAAGAAGAAAAGGGTTCTTGAGTTCTCCAGGGTTAAAATTTGGCAGCTATGATTTGACTGGCTTGCGAATTACAGCTGTTAAAAGGAACCCTGGCTACCAGAACGTCATTTTCCTAAATGATCAGTGTTTTTACCAGCTACATAAGAACGATAATAAAATCTCTCAAAATATCTTAGTTTGTATAAAATTTGAAAAAATATTTTCACCTGCAGGCCGCCATTGTTGTTTACGCCGCAATAACGTCTGGGTAGTGACGTCATATGGTTGCACCGGGCTCGCTCTCATACAGGATCATATAAGTCCTGGAGCGGACTTCAGTGGTTTCCAGAGGAAGTTTTGTGGGTTTGTGTTGGAAAATAGTCGGCACAGCATTTGGCTTTAGTCTCCGTTTATAATGACCCACACCTGTCAGCTCTTTCATCAGCATGGGCCGGCTAAATGCAGCAAATGCTTCTGGGGAGAAGTGGCCAGAACATAGCCAGGGCTCCATGGGAAGTTGTTTACGCCCACAAGTGATTTCCCACAACTTCCTTCTTTTCTTGTCTTTTGGGAAGCTGTGCAGACTAACATCAGTCTCCTTGTTTCCTTTGGACTGAAAAGTTCACCCAAAAGCAGCCACATGTGGCATTATTATGTTTTTTTCACTCCTGAAACCTAGTGACTTACGGCGACTAGTAGTGAGTAAACGGCCAAATCCAGATGCTCGGCACCAAGCAGCCAATCTACGTCATCAACCCAGAATGCATTGCGGCAGTGAAACAATGGCTGCGCCCAAAGGATAGAAACTGTGTTTTAAACATAATTTGTCATGTCTTTTAACAACAAATTCCAGTTTGAGACAAACATTTAAGCATATTCATGCCTGTTAGTCCTTACAGTCGGGGTTCCCTTTAAGATGTGATTGGAAGGAAGAAGAGCTGACACATCCCCTGGTCAGCTGATGAGAGAGCAGGGCAGTGATAAAAAGAGGAACCATAAGAGTTTGAGCCCACAGATAGTCTCCTCGATTGATCTTACTCTTAGCCTCATGAGACAGGATGAAAACACCCATCCATCCCATCATAATGTGTTTCATTATACATATATCCACCAGATATCCACGCTCAGCTACAGATCATTCAGCTTGTTAACAGAGAGAAACATCTTTTTTATCTCAGAAGTATCTTTCTATGGAATAATTCAAGACGTGTCCAAATCTTTTCTACAGTTTTTTCTTTTTCTGAAAATTCTTTACTAATAATAAAAACAAGAAGGCAATGAGCCTTATTAATTTCTGAATGATGGACCTTCTGTTTTCTCTCTGACGGGCCTTCGGATTTCTAACTAACAGGCTTTGAGATGTTCTGACTAACTGGCTTCTTGATTTTTTTGACTAACAGGTCTTCTGATTTTTTCCTGACCACTAGGCCCACTGTTTTCTGTGTAATGGACCCTCTGTTTTCTGTCTGATGGGCCCTCTGTTTTCTTACTAACAGGGCGTCTGTTTTTCTGACTAACTTGGCCTACTGATTTTCTGATCAATTGGCCCACTGATATTCTGACTAACAGGTCTTCTGATTTTCTGATTCATTGGCCCACTGATATTCTGACTAACAGGTCTTCTGATTTTCTTACTTATGGGCTTTCTAATGTACTGGCTAACGTGCTTTCTGACTAATGGGCCTCCTGATATACTGTAGCGTCATTTTTTTTTTAGTTCTCTGACCCAGAGATTAGACTGAATTAGAGCAATTGGACTTAATTTGGTGTTGATTATTTGAATTTGAGGTTATGGTGGAGTAGGGCAGGAATTCTGTGATGAGACGTGATCCTGACACAGTCTACACTGGCTGCCAAATAAAGAGCAACTTCAAGAAAATTTATCTCAAGAAAATAAAATACTCCAGTAAAGACATGGTCTAAAACACCAAAACTGGACACCCCTGTACAGCTGATACACATTTCCACCATAACACTTTATATTTCGAATTAGTCTTTCCATAATGTCTGTAAACAATCAGACACGTTCCAATCATCAGGGCTGTCATTGTGATGGATTTAGACACATCTGGTGTGAATGCACTCAGCAGGTGTGATTGCTATGTGAGCTTAGCTAATTGGAGGCAGATCCAGCAGAGTGTCACCTGCTCTCAGTGTCAGTTCATGGTCTGATGTGCCAGAACTCTTTCTCTTGATTGATTTGATCTAATGTGATCACTCTGCTTCTGATGTTGCTCATATTAGTGAAGTATAATGATGTAAAAACCTCCTTTGTCATTCAGTACTCTTTATGCTCTTGTGGGATGATTGGAAATATGTTAAGAACATTTTGCTGAAGATACTGAGTCAAACACTCTCTCTAAGCCTATCTTTTGTTGCTTTACTCCTCAAACTCCTGAGCCTCTACAGTACAGTAGCTCAGTAACAGCTCCCATGCTGTTAGATAAAGTCATGTTTAAGCTCCCAGTTAAAGGTGCAACATTTACAGCCCTGCAACATCTCACCTTCAAAATGAAAGACAAAGAGGTGTGATGGTGACACCAAGCACTGTGGGAAAGAAATGAGACTAATTACCCAGGATCCCACTGACGGAAGATGCCTTGAATGAGCCTGACATAAAAAGACAGAAAGAAAGAGAGAAAGAAAGGTCTCGGTGGGATCATGGGTGTTTCATGGTGCGTTATATGAATATGCCATTTACCATCTAACAACATGAAAACCTTTTTCTTGTGTCATTTCATTATGTGTTCATGTGCGCAATCTATTACAAGTGTTTTAGGGATTTTTGAAAATTTATCAGAAATAAAAACTAAGACATCACATATGCGTAAGTGTTCGCAGCCTTTGCTATGAAGCTCTTAACTGAGCCCGGGTTCATCCTGTTTCCTCTGACCATCATTGAGATGTTTCTTCAGCTTCATTGGAGACCCATCCATCCATTTCTAAACTGTCTATCCTGCTGATCAAGGTCGCGGGTGGCTGGAGCCTATCCTAGCTGTCATTGGGCGAGAGGCGGGGTACACCCTGGATTGGTCGCCAGTCAATCGCAGGGCTGACATAGAGACAAACAACCATTCACATACACACTCACACCTACGGGCAATTTAGAATAATCAATGAACCTAACGTGGGCATGTTTTTGGTCTGTGGGAGGAAGCTGGAGTACCCCGGAGAGAACCCACACATGCACGGGGAGAACATGCAAACTCCACACAGAAAGGTCGACCATGCCCGAATGGGGAATCGAACCAGCGACTTACTTGCTGTGAGGCTGAAGCGCTACCCACTGCGCCACCGTGCAGCCCTCATTGGAGACCATCTTGGTAAATTTAGCTCATTGGACAGGATTTAGAAAAGCACACACCCGTCTGTATAAGGTCCCACAGGTGACAGTGCAGGTCAGAGCACAAACTAAGCAGGTACAAATCTTGGGGAGGCTCCAGAAACATTTCTGCTTCTTTGAAGATTCCTAAAAGCTCAGCAATCTCCATCATCTATAAATGGAAGAAGTTCAGAACCACCAGGACTCACCTAGAGCTGGACCCCGTCTAAACTGAGCAACCAGGATAGAAGGTTCTTAGTCAGAGAGGTGACCAAAAACCTGGTCACTCTGTCAGAGCTAGAGCTCCTCTGTGGATCCACCAATCAGGCCTGTGTGGTGGAGTGTCCAAACCAGTGGTTCCCAACCTTATTTGGGCCATGATCCCATTTTTACATGACAATTTTCTGCTGACCCCCAAGACACACTTTCTACAACCCCAATTCCAATGAGATTGGGACACTGTGTAAAATATAAATAAAAACAGAATACAATTATCTGAAAATCCTCTTCAACCTGTATTTGATTGAACACACCACCAAAATAAAATATTTAATGTTCAAACTGAAAAACTTTATTATTTTTGTGCACATATTTGCTCATTTTGGAATGGATGCCTGTAACACGTTTCAAAAAGGCTGGGAAATGGGTACGTTTACCATTGTGTTACATCACTTTTCCTTCTAACAACACTCAATAAACGTTTCGGAACTGAGGACACTAACTGTTGAATTTTTGGGGCTGGAATTCTTTCCCATTGATGTACAACTTCAGTTGATCAACAGTCCCAAAGTCTCCGTTGTTGTATTTGGCCCTTCATAATGTGCCACACATTTTCATTGTGTGACAGGTCTGGACTGCAGGCAGGCCAGTCTGGTAGCTGCACTCTTGTACCAGCGCAAACCAGCCAGTGAAAGTGAAACCATCTTTCCACCGCCATTTGAATCTTTCCACTTGTTTTTTGTTTTTACTGCAAATTTTTGTTGATAGAGGTCGAAGCGAGGTAACTCATGTAGCGGTAACTCTGCAGTCACATGATCACAAGTGTCAATCAAGATGCTCCAGCTCAGATGGTTTTACATGCTGCATTTTATCTGAACTAGATTTATATTTCAGAAAGTGAAAATACAGAATGCCTGCCTGGACTATTTTCTTATCTTGACCATAAAATGGTCAAAAAATGTCTTGTGAGTCGGTGCTTGGGCCCATTTTTTCTGGAACACTTTAAACTTAATATCTGGTGTCCTTTCCAATTTACTGCATGTTATGTGAGAGAAAAACACTTTAAACCGAAAAAAACACAAACAGAGAATTGGATGTTAGAGGTTTAGTGAAGAAAAAAGCACTTGAAACAAAAACTGTGAATGAATTTTACAGGCTAACTGAGAATTGGAACATTAACAAACATATGTATACTGACAGTTATGAGATTTTTTTCTCTTTTTCAATATAAAAAGAGATTTTGACAGATTCACTGGATCCTCCAGGATTTCAGATCTTGCACAAAAGCCACAGGAAAAGAAAGGATTTTTTTCCTCCTCTTCTTAACGGAAAAATGCAAACCAGAAGTGAAGGAGAAAGACATTCAGCCACTCACGCCTATTGTACGATACAAACACGGGATGGTACGGTATTTATAGAGATTAGCAACCATTCAGGCCTCAAATAACACTCACACAGCAAAATAAGACTTGAAACTCATTTCTGAGACTAAAGAAAGACTTCATGCGCTGTTTTGCGCTCAGTGTGACACACACGTTCCGGTTTACAGTACAAGGTGGGGACGTTCCCGCGTTCTAAAGCAGCTACTACATATGGTCAACATTGAAATTTGTTCATAATTTACGGATACGACTCGGTATATCCTTCCAAATGAGTCACTATACAATTCAAGCATCAAACTACGCATAGAAGGAACTAAAAACTGGACAGAGAGAGCTTCATTCATCCCTTCTAACGTTATCTTTTCTCACGCGGAGTTGCTCTCCATGATGCTCCTTCATCTCAGAGTCATACAGAAACTTCAGTGGAGGTTTTTTAACCCGAAAGGATCTTCTTTTTGATATTTTTGGACGAACTTTGCTCTCCTCTCTCTCTCTCATCCATCCTCCCTGCAGTCTGTGTGTTTATTCGCGGGTTTCCTCAAACGCCTGCGTGAAATTACCGTAAAAACCACATATTGGCTGAAAGAGCAATGTCTCAGCTATCAGAAACCGTTGGATTTTTATTGATTGTGTGAACCGTTAAGGGGGAGGGACCTTTAACAACGGGTGTGTTGGCGACGACACATCTGTCGTCAAAGGGCTACGATCACGTGTGGTGTTTTAATTTTACAAAGAATAAAGGTCCGTCTTTTTTTTTCAACATCTCACATGGGGCCCCATCCCAAGGTTGAAAAACACTGGTCTAGACTGAAGCCACTCCTTAGTTAAAGCACATGGCAGCCCACCTGGAGTTTGACAAAAGGCACCTGAAGGACTCTCAGACCATGAGAAAGAAAATTCTTTGTTCTGATTGGATAAAGATTGAACTTTTTGGTGTCATGTTATGAAGAAACCAGGCACCAGTCATCATCTGGACAGTCCCACCCCTACAGTGAAGCATGGTGGTGCAGCACCGTGCTGTGGGTACGTGTGTGTTGGTCTGTTTTCTGTTTCCCACAGCTAGATCCCAAGTTGGACCAAAAGCTGGCGCTGCTAATGCTCTGTGATGTCACAAAACCAAGAAGTCGTGTCCTGTATGTGAATGAGATCACGCCCTGTGATTATGGTGAGAGGAGGTGAAGGTCTCACCCATATTTCTGTCAGCGTTTGTTTGTGTGTGAAGAGCAGCTGTTGTTCTGACCCTGCTGGTTATCTCTCTCCCAGCCTTTGTTATCTTGTTCTCATGATTGGTACAAATGTTCCCATCAGGACAAATCAGGCCTGAGCCACTCTGAGCACTGACCTACTGTATGTGAGTTTTCAGATAGATTTCTCCTCTCAGCTCAGGCGATGCTGCTAAGGTGCGTCACATTCTGCTGAAATGAAGAGCGTGGACTCATTAATGTGTCTCTGAGTCCTCACAGGAGCGCTGTGCTGCTGTGAGGAGGGTGTAAGGTTAATCTGTATGTGTTTGAAGTCAGACTTGTGCCTCATTGACTCTCTGCTTCTTCCCTCATCACTGGTTTTTATCCCTCTCTCTCTCTTTCTCTTTTGCTCACACACACACATATCGGCGCTTTGAACTGTGACTTAAGCTTCCCGGTGTCTCGCTCTGTATATCTGCTTGCCCCTCTTTGATCTGTGTTAAAAGGTTAAGGTGACTTTGGGGGATTGGGGCAGAGCAGGGAGTGTGTAAAGTTCATGCTAAAGAGTTTCAGCTGATGCTACGAGCCGCATGATAAAAATTTTCACATCATTAAAATTGAACAGAAACTCTGTCTTCAAAACAGGACTTGCTTTATCACACTGTAAACACATGCAGAATGAAGTCTAACACTAACTCTAACACTCTAATATCAGAGTGCACCTCCTTCATGTCCCACACTGAGAAGAATTACAGAATCTGAGTCTGTAAAGACCAAAACAGACTGGATTGCCAAACAACAAGAATCACTTGGATGACTAAGGAAATGACTCTTCATAGCACATTTCGGCCTCAAAAAGGCACTCTACCCATTTTGGTCCCTAAGAGGGTACTTAAGTGTGTGTGTGTGTGTGTGTGTGTGTGTGTGTGTGTGTGTGTGCACCGCAAAAACAGAAATCTAAGCAAGTCATTTTGTCTTATTTGTAGTAAAAATTGTCTTATTGTTCTTAATTTGAGCCACATTCACCAGACCAGGTCATAAAAATGTCTTATTTCAAGTTTTTTAAAGACAAAAATGAGGTGTAAATTGCTTGTAACAAGTCAAAAAAATCTGCCAATGGGATAAGACCAATTCGCCTGGGAAGTTTCCTGTAATTAGAAAGATGTTTTAAAACAAGAATCTTTTATCTTATCCCATTGGCAGATTTTATTTACTTGTTACAAGCAATTGATGCCTCATTTTTGTCTTTAAAAAACTTGAAATGAGACATTTTTATGACCTTGTCAAGTAAATGTGGCTCAAATTAAGAATAGTAAGATAAATTTATCTAAAAATAAGACATAATGACTTGCTTAGATTTCAGTTTTTAGAGTGTGTGTGTGTGTGTGTGTGTAATGTCTACCATTAGGGAATTTCAGGGCAAGTTTGCAGGACAATGGGGCACTTTGGTGACATTTTGGCTCCCAACAGAGCAGGTTATTCTGTTTCAACCAGCCGGTGGAGCAGATTACCATAGTTTGCCAACCTGGAGAGCACAGTAATGTGAGTTTTGGCTCCAAAGAGGGAACTTTAGCATGCCTTAGCCCCCAATGAAGGCACAATAAAGTGCATTTTTTGACTCGGGAGGGCACTTTACAAGGTTTTACCAGTTCGGAGGGCAGTTTGGTGTGTTTTGCCAACTGAGAGGGACCTCAAACTTGCATTTTAGCCCCAAGGAGAGCACTTGAGCTTGTGTTTTGCCAGCCAGGAGCTCGCTTCACACTTTGCCCCCACCCAAAGGCCACTTATGCACATTTTGTTACCCAAGTGAGCACCCAACATGCCTTTTAGCTCCCAAGGGGGCAGTTAATCATGTTTAAATCAGCCAACAGATTTGGGTACTTTAGCCAACTGGGAGGGAACTTAAGTGAGCATTTGGACTCCTACGAGGGCATTTGAAGGAGCTTTTTGGCTTCCAGGGGGAGCATGCCATGTCGCCACATTTCTGAATTTTTTTTCTCAAAATAAATAAATAAATCAAAAAAATTGTTTTTGTTTGTCTGACTCAGGGAAATCAATACAACAGTTCAGTGTCTTTCATTTAACATTTTATACAGTAACTGTCAGGGCACTGCACTACCAGCCCTGTGTACATGGGTTGTGTCTTTCTTTTTAGTTTAATGTTTGATAATTTCATTGTTTTTCATACTGAAATTTTTCAATATATTTACACTGTATACTTTTATCTATTCTGTTTCTTGTATATATATAAAATTGACCATAAAAACCTTTGAATCCTCCTGTTTCTTTTCAGCTCTGCTTCAGCTGAAACTCATTTCATCAGTCTATTTGTTGTTTTCTCGTAACTATCTCTGCTGCTACTTGTTGAGATGAAATTGCTCAATTATTTATAATTATTTTGTTCATTCATTCATTCATTCAAAACAAAGTGCTTTCAAAAGATCTTTGAAATAGAGCTTTAATTGAAGGAAAATGTAGGTACACAAAATCAAATCTTGAAATAGTCCTAAAATAGGGGAACATGACTGATACAATTTTCATATTTTAATCCAGCCAAGAGGGAAGTTTAGTGTCTTTTGCCCGCTGGGAGGGCAGGTGTGTTTAACAACAATTGAACCAAGCACACCACTGCAGTTGAGTCAACTATGAATTTTCCTGAGTTCATTTTGGTTCTTGAATGATGACGATACACTGCCCCCCCCCC